>CABHPP010120584.1:9269-69847 GCA_902168425.1 Peromyscus attwateri | reverse complement strand
CCGGGGGGGGGGGTAGTGGGGGGGAGATTTTTGTGCCGGGTGATGGTGGCACACACCTTTAATCCCAGTACTCTTGAGTTCAAGGCCAGCCTGGTCTACAGAGCGAGATCCAGGACAGGTACCAAAACTACACAGAAAAACCCTGTCTCAAAAAAAAAAGTAATTTGTAATTTTTGGGGCAGACAGTTGTAGCAGCATCCTTTGTGGGCTTTCCTCTGTGCTCTGCTCTGCTGAGCCCCATACTTCAGTGTGAGCCAAGAAACTCTTCATGGTACAGACTGGAAATTAAGACACCCCCCCAAAGGGGGTAGACTTCCCACCACTGACTTGCAGTAGCAAAGAGAGCCTGGCAGCTGTCCACTCTTAGAGTACCCTGGTTGGTCTGTCTGGCTTGTCCTTTACTTTAGGTTTGCTTAGGGTTGAGTTTGTTTTTGTAGGTCCACTGGCTAGTTTCCTCCCTCCTGGCCTTGTCTGCTTTTGAGCCTGAGGTCATTGTGGGTGTCTGCTTAGAGGACAGGACGTGGGGAGGAAGTGATGCAGGGCTGCTGCAGGAATCTCAGGGCTTCCTGTCCCAGAAATCCAGTGGGTGATGGTTTAAAGCTTAAGCAGCGCTTCCTTGTCTCAGTAAGAAAGTAACTGTACCTAACTGCAGGCATTCTTGAGGTCCAGAATTGGCCCTGGCAAATGGGGAGCAGCAAGCAGAGCACCTGTCAGCCACTCAGCAGCTCTGACAATGCCTGAGTCAGTCCAGGGAGAGGTAGGATTGACACATCCTGCTAAGGATGATGTTGGTAGAGGGCTCAGTGTCTTGCATAATCTCCTGATCCATGCTGGAGTTAGAACCCCAGTCATGTCAGGCTGCCCCTCTTGTATGGCCTTTATGTTCAGAAAAGACGATTCAGTTACTAGGGTACTTCTCACAACATCACAGGAGAGATGGAGCCAAAGAGGCTCCAGAGGTCCTAGGGAATCCAGGCTCTTGACTTTGGGATTGGGTAGGTGACTTTTCGGATGGTAGAGTGTTTGGGGAGTATGAGGTGTGGATTCTCTCTCCAGAGATACAGACAGCAACAAGCTCAGGTGGTCCCAGAGAAGGAACTTGTGCAATGAGTGGCTTAGAGGCTGCTTCTTGTTGGCAATGATGGCAGCTCCCTGTATGTTGTCATGACTTACTGCAGAAGCAGGAAGGAGACAGAACTGCTCATGGGCACCAGTTGGCTGTTTTAAAAGTCATTTTTTATTGGGGGTTGTGGATCCCAAGGCCTTGTGCTTGTTAGGCAAGAGCACTACCACTGAATGTGCTCCCACTCCTTATGAGCTGTTTTAAGTTTATTCAGAGGCTGGGGATAGAGCCCTTACATAGCATACAAGCCCTGAGGTTCAACATGACCAAAGCAAACAAACAAACAAAATCCATGGACAAAGAATAGCCTAAGCTATAGTTATGGTCCTGGAGTACAGTACAGCTCAGGCTTTTCATCCCCACACTATGAAGTGACTGGATGGAACAAAATGGGATTCTCTGAACAGAGCTGCTTAGCTGGCAGGCTGGGATAATGGGAACACAGATGTGACCAAATGGCCCCAGTTCCTGCCCAGCTGCCTTTTGGGGTTGTTGGGTCACTGTTGAGCACTTACACAGGAGAACCTGAAGGTGTACCTGCACAGGACTGTGTATGCTTCTGTGAGGGAAGCCCTGGTTGGCAAAGGTGGATTGGTGCTCCCGTGGCCTTGGGTTTGCCTGCATGAATAAAAAGTGGGGGCAGGTGTCCGAGACACAGTGGGCAGATTGGTGGTGGTTAACCAGAGACTAGGGCACTTTGTTTGCTTAACAGCTGTTAGGAGTCTCTTCCAGGTTCTGCCCTGCTGAGCCCTGGGATCCTGTGATAGGTAAGGTGGCCCTCGAGTACCCTAAGATAGGAAGGACAGTGGGAGCCTGTTTAGAATGGTAGTTGAGTGGTGACTGGAGCATAATACAGATTCCAAGATTGGGTCCTGAGTTTTAGGTGTACAGAACTGGTGGTTAGGCAGGGATGGAGGAACTTGGGTCCTAGAAAGGCTAGATGTGAGTGAGATAGCCCTAGCCCTGGGTGACCTTTTTCTGCTTTGTTGCCCTGAGTGGACATGTGGTGAGCCCATGTGACCATCTGCATGCACCCTTGTGGGCTCAGGGAGTAAGTGGAGTCTAGTCTGTATTCTGCACTCCTCCCCAGACAGTAGTGCTTTGGGCAAGGTGAGAGTATAGGGATAGTTAAGATAAAATAATGTCAGGCCACTTGGATATGCAGGAACAACCTGCTCTGTTTTTGTGACTAAGAAATAGTAGGAGGGACGGGTGAATACAAATCAGAAGAACCCAGACCTTACCTTAGCTGGGAAAAGAACTTTCAAGCAATTTCGGGGTCTAGGAAGAGGCCTGGGTATGATACTAGAGCCCTGAGAGCTGCTTAGGAACTCATGTGTTCTAGATTCTGAGGCTATTCAAGCTTGGAGGATTTTAATTTTTTATTTATGTAATTTCTTTTTTGAGACAGGTCTCATGTAGCCTAGACTGACCTGGGACTTGCTATGTATTCAGGACTAGCCTTGAACTCCAGATCTCTTGCTTCTGTATCTCAGGTATTGGGATGACAGGAGTGACTGTCTCATAAGAGCCCAGACTGGGCTCAAACTCAGGGTCATCCCACTTTAGCCCTCCATGTGTAAGCCATTGTACTTGGTGTCCGATTTGAGTTGGAGCCTTTTCCAGAAAGACCCAGGGAAGGGGCTAATATGGTGACTTGCCAGATAAAGATGCTTGTTGCCAAATCTGGCAGCCTGAATTCCATACCTGGGACCTCCATGGTGGAAGGACAGAACTGACCTGCACATGTGAGCTGTGACATGCACATGTACACCTCTCTGCTGAAAAAAAAAAAAAAAAAAAAAAAAAAGAAGTGGGGCTAGACAGATGGCTCTGCAGTTAAGAGCACTTGGCTTTTCTTCCAGTGCACACAGATAAGACCCAGGGCTTAAGATACTCTGGGAGCTGGAGAGATGATTCAGTGGGGGAAGCACTTGCTAAGCAAGCATGAGGGCCTGAGTTTGAACCCTCAGCAGGAGCAATGTCTAATCCTAGCATTCACTATGGGGTGATGAGAGGAGACTGGAAAGACTCCTAATGCACACAGCCAGCCAGCCTGCCATAAGCCTTTAGGTGGAAGGTGAGACTGATGCTATTTCTGACCTTCACATGTATGCCACGACACACTCGTGCCTGCATTCACACATACTTAGGCACTATTTGTGCGCACATGGTGTACACATACAATAATTCCTCTGAAACATGTTATTCTAACAGCTGTTTGTAATGTTTTTCGTGAACTGCTCAGATGGTTTTGAGTTTTGGCTCTTCTGGAAGGCTTGAGAGGTAAGATGGGTATTCTTCCCAGGACACTGGCTTGCAGATGGGGAGGGGATGTGGTTGTAGGTAGCAGACTTAGGTCAAAATGACTTAGCGTGTAAATGATTACCAGGTCCCTCTCAGGGTCCTGCTTGGAGGCTGGGGTGGGAGTGAGGCTGTGCTGTGCTCTGGTAACCACTTACCCTGAGAAGTTCTTTGTACATAGCAAAGAACTTTTTTTTTCTTTCTTGTATTTATTCATTCATTCACTTATCTATTTTCTTCCTTCCTTCCTTTTTTTTTTTTTTGAGACAGAGTCTCTCTGTGTAGCTTTGGAGCCTGTCCTGGAACTTACTCAGTGTAGACCAGGCTGGCCTCGAACTCACAAGAGATCTGTCTGCCTCTGCCTCCTGAGTGCTGGGATTAAAGGCGTGTGCCACCACTGCCCACCTCTATCTATTTTCTTGAGGCAGGGTCTCCTTATATATTTCAGGTCTGTCTTCAACTTTGGATTCTTATGCCTCAGTTTCCTACCACTCTGGCTGCATAACATACTTTGTGTGACCCTAATTGGCTCCTGTGGTGTATTGAGCTCGGTGTATGTATATGTTGGAGATGAAGGTAAAGGTGACTGTTGGCTTATGAACCAGCCTGGGATTTTGTCTGTGAAGTCTTTAAACCCCTACCCTCTGCTTGTAGGCAGTCAGGCAGGTACTCCAAAGATAGTGTTTTGTTAGGCTGGTGGTTGTGCTTGGCTGTGCTGGGACTCACCAAGGTTTTAAAAGAAAAGGTGAGGCTTGATCTGCAGCAGTCTCTGAGTCTGCCTGGAGGCCCCCAGATCGTGTAGGTGTGCACAGGGAATCTCTGGAAGGTTGGGAAAGGGTTAAGTCAATGTGTATGTTTAGGAGGGAACTCTTAGGTCTGATATACATGTCTTAGTATGAGAATGTTTTCCCAGCTGTGAGACAGTTTACAAGTCTGATTGTCCCCGGTGCTACAGTGGTTCAGATCTGTGACTTGTCCTGGGCTATGGAGAGCCTGGGGCTAGGGTCCCATCAGAGTCAGGCATAGAACCCAGGGCCTCAGGTGCAGAGCACTCTCTCTACCACTGTCTACACCTGAGAGACCTGGGCAGTGGCTTTGACTTCTTAGCTTCAGATTTCTCACCTGTCAAGTGGGATGTCAAGGGAAATTCCTCATGGGAAAGGGTAATAGTGAATGGGACCTTGAGGGTCATGGTGGCTTCCTAATGGTGGGTGGGAGTAATGCTGGCAGTTGCTGGCCTGAAACTCAAAGAAATCCGCCTGCCTCTGCCTCCTGAGAGCTGGGATTAAAGGAGCTGCTGCTGCTGCTGCTGCTGCTGCTGCGCCGCCACCCGCTAAAGACCAACTCTTGAGTGTTTCAAAAGCTGCCAGCATGTAGACCTTAGTCACTTGTTCACTATTTTGGGTTGCCAGCCTGGTAGATCTTGAGGTTCCTGAGGATACAGGTCTGTCCAGCTGCTTACAGGCACCAAGTCCTGGGAATGTGGAGTTGCTAAGGTCCTTCATTTCTCCAGAGGTGGTGGTTAACGGGGGAACAATCTTACTCTAGACTTCAGATCTGCCTGTGGCCGTTTCTTAGACTTTTTTTTTTTAAATAAGCTTTTGTGGGACAGTGAGGTGGCTCAGTAGGTAAAGGTGCTTGCTGCCAAGCTTGATGACTTGAGTTTGATCCCTGGGTCCCACATGGTGAAAGGAGAGAACCAACTCTACAAAGTTGTTCTGTGACCTCCGTATATGCCCCCACACTGAAATAAAATGATTGGAGTCCCAGGCAGCTGGAGGAGTGGCTCAGTGGTTAAGGGCACTGGCTACTCTTACAGAGCACCTAGGTTTGGTTCTCACCACATGCACGGAGGCTCACAGCCTTCTGTAACTCTACTTCTAGGGGGTCTGATGCCCTCTTTGGCATATGTGGGCACCAAACACACATGTGGTACACAGATGTACAGGGAAAACACCCATATATATATAAAATAAAATAACCAAAACAAAACAAAACAAAAAACATGCATTGGGAGGCAGAGACAGATCTTTGTGAGTTTGAAGCCAGCCTGATCTATTAATAGTGAGTTTCAGGCCAGCTGTGGCTATAAAGTGACCCCCTGTCTTGAAAATAAATGAATAAATAAAAGTAAAGGTTATGTGTGGGGCAGTTTGTGCATGCACATGCAGGCCAGCTATGATTGTCTTTTTAAATTCTGCCTCATCTTAAAATATTCTGTCTGGGTGTGGAGGCACATGCCTTTGATCCCAGCACTCATAAGGCAGAGACAGGCAGATCTCAGTGAGTTCTAGGACAGCCAGGGCTACATGGTGAGACCCTGTCTTAAACAAAATCTTTAAATTATATTTTTGTGCATGTGCATGTGCACGCTGCCACATTTGCACACACGAAAGGTCAGAGGACAACTTGCAGAAATTGATTTTTCTTCAGCCATGCAGGTACAGGGCTTAAATTCAGGGTGACAGACTTTGGCTAGTGCCTTTGCTTTGGAGTCGTCTTGTGGGTCTCACCTTTTGTTTGAGACAGGTTTGCTTGCTGGGCCTGTAGCTCCACTGACTTGGCTGACTGCCTCAAGGAGCCTCAGGTCTCCACCTCCCCAGTGCTGGGCTAACTAGCACCTCACCTGGTTCTGTGTGGTTGCTGGGGATTGAGTTGTTGGTTGACAGTACACTGACTAAGCCATTCATCGCAGGCCCACCCTCCCTTCTCTGTCTGTCTGTCTCTGTCTTTCTTCAGGTTCTCACTGTGCATCTCTGGCTTGAACTGCCTCTACATCTTGAGTGCTGTGATTAAAGGCCTGTGCTGTGTCACCACACCCAGCTTCCTTCCTTCTCTCTCTCTGTCTCTCTCTCTCTTTTGGCAGAGGCTTATGTAGCTCTGACTGGCCTTGAACTCTCGAGGCAGTCATCCTTTCTTAGCCTCCCAGGTATGCACCACTGTACTTGGCTTTATTTATTCATTTTTAATTTGAGATAGGGCCTGGAGAAATGGCTTAGCAAATAAGAGCCATGGCTGCTCTTGGCAGAAGACCTGGGTTTTATTCTAGCATCCACATGGTCCTAGATCACAACCAAAGTCCTAGATGGTCTGATTGATGCCCTCTTTTGACCTCAGTCACACACATGACATACAGGCAGAAAAAACATCCATAAAATAATAAAACTTTAAGACAAGGTTTCACTCTAGTTCAGGCTGTGCCTCTGAACTCGTGGAGGTCCCTGATGAATGCTGCAGTTGTAGGTAGCATCACCATGCCTGGCTTTTGCTCTGAACCTCTCTTTCTTGAAAGGACAGGCAAAACCAGTGCCAGAACACAGTGTAGGCTGGGGCCTCTCCATCAGTCACTAATTACTGTGTTTTCCACACAGCCTCCATGCTGGACTCTGCCTATGGGATAGGCTGCCTTGGTGCTCGGGATTCCAGGCTGAGGATGGACTTGTTGATGCTCTTGTTTTCCCTCTCCCTGTCATTACTTCATGGGGATAGGTTTGTCTTGTCCCCCTTACATGGAGTTAGATGTGTTGGCCCTCTTGCCCAGTGCAGCATTTTGCACACAGGCTTCCAGGAGATTTGGGGTGCTCACATTTCCATTTAAGGGAAGAATGTGGCCAAGATGAAGTGGTCTTCTCCATCCTCCTGGCTGGTACCCTGGGCTTCTCTTGCTTCTGCTGTAAGGTGATGCTGGAACAGGTGTCCCCTAGGGAATTGGAGTGCTGTGGTAGGCCAGGGCTACCAGGCAGACAAGGTCCAAGGTGCTTGAGTGCTACTCTTAGGTCACCAGCCACAGGCTTTCCTGGGCCTTTTTCTGCCATGCATTCTGTAAATGGCAGGGACTAGTTGATGATGCTGGAGCTTGTCTGGGGTGTGATCTGATAGGAAGCAGGTCCTAGGTCCCCCTTTGCACTGTGACGTACATCCCTGTGCATGCATGGTCCTGGAGGATTTAGTGACACAAGTAGCTCAGCTTTGAAATTATGTGATGTGGCTCAGATCCAAGGGCAATGTGCTGATTCCCACCTAGGAGCTCCCTGGAATAAAAGTCCTTGCAGATAGAAGGCAGTGATGGGTGCCAGAGCCTGGGGCAGGGACAAGTACTACTAGGTGTGGTTTCACCTTTACAAGTTCTGTAAACTATGGTAGTGTTGGTGTTTTACTATTATTATTATTTTTTTTTACACTTCATTACATGTGTGGGCATGGGAGAAGTTCAGAGGTCATCTTTCAGGAGTTGTAGTTCACGGAGATTGAACTCAGTTCGTCAAAGCTTGGCAGTCTGTTGAGCCTTCTCACTGGCCCATGTAAACATTTTTAATGCTGCTGCACTGTACACTTAAAAAAAAAAGGTCAAAATAAGCCTGACTTGGTTCGAGGTAAAACAGGGCAACATCCATACAGTGGGTGTGAGGCCAATCTGAGCTATGGTATGAGACCCTATCCTGCCTCCAAAGCAAGGAAAGTTAGATAAGAATTTTACCTTGTGTGCATTTGCTGTCTGAAAAAATTTGACCTCAGAAATAACCTGTGACTCTGATAGCATGGCTCTGTCCTTCAGTGTTTAGGAAGAGACTGCAGCACACACATTGGGGGCCTGGCTTGTATCAGGTGCTGCGGTATTTACAAAGTGCACGTGGGTCTAGAAGGTTCACTGTGACATCATCTCAGGTGTAGAGTCTTGGAGCACAGAAATTCCTTGGAGTTTCTTTAGCTCCTGGAGGGGCAGGACCTGGATACGCTTCCTCCAGCTTGGTGGGGTGACCCTAGAGCTCCTGAAACCACCAGGGAATATTGAGGAGTGTCTGAGGTCTCTCAGCTGCTGTGCTTTGGGGGGGTCTCAGGTATTCATCCTTATTCCTGTAGCTGTTTGTCAGTGTATCTGGTAGTTGGAAGTATGACACATACTGGTGTGATTTTTGCAGAGTGCAGCTAGGGGGAAAACTGTCCCTACATTTCAGGCTGAGTCCTCCGTGGCCTCAACAAGTGGCCCTTGAGCAGCACACACCAGCAGGACATCTGTAATTCAGCTTTCTGCCAACAACAGCTCCCTGGAGGTAGTTTTAGCTCCCTCAGGGCCGAAACTTATTCTCAAGGTTGCTACCCTCTTCCACTGCCCAGTGGGGCTCTCCTGGGTTTCTGACAACTGACTGTAAGTCTAGGTTCCCAGCAGCTTGTAGAACCCTGGGAAACGGTTCTCGCCATTATGGGTGTTGGAGTGTTGGGAAGGACTCACCAGGCAGCCGCTCTCCAGGAACTTTCTGTGTCCCGTTGTCTGGAAGCTTCCAGAGCCGTGTGGGTGCCTCCGGAGCCTCATAACAGAGGTGCAGTTGTTGACACTATTGGTACTGGGGACCCACTAGCCTCCAGCCCCTCTCTTTACCCTTCTCACCCAGGGACTGAGTGGGCAGCTGACTTATCATTCACTAGCCAGCATGTGAGCCTCCTACATGACATGGGCACTTTGGAGATCCTAAGTAAGGACTTTGAGAGCTGTGTGCCAGGAAAGGGGTGGAAAAAAAGGAGTTAGGGGGTGGGGGCAGTTCCAGATTCCTGGCAGAGAAGCCATTTCCTCTTTTTCTTGTCACACTTCCTTTAGGTGTCTTTGACAAGCTTTTCACATACCGAGCATCTCAGTGCTGAGCACTTCAGACCTTTCTGAGGCCCAGAGACCCTGGGCTCTGCATATTCAGCATGCAGGTCTTTGCACTTCCCACCTGCTGCTTGGACGTTGGGAGGAGCATCCACGTCCAGATAGGAGCTGAGACGTTTTGAGGAATGGCATTAATCCCAGTTGCCAAAGTAAGAAGTAGTGGTTTCCTGTGGAGGTCTTGCCTGGAGTTGGGGCTGCCACTTGGTCTGCAGCACAGTTTTGAGGGGTCTCCAGGAGGGAGGTGGGCTCAGAGGGCTGTGGTTCGTCAAGCCACAGCTGGCCAGAATTGCTTTTGAACCTTTAGGATGGCCAGTCGGGAAGGAGGGTATGATGAAGGTTCCTGCTTCCTGATCCATGAGATGACAGTTGGGGGTTCAGGGTGGGGTACTGTACCTTTGCAGTAAGAAGGGATGGGTGCTGGTTAGGGTCTCAGTAGGGACCACTTGCCTACTATGCAAAGCAGAGGCTCTGGGGTCCATATCCAGCATTGTGGGGGAGGGGAGAAAGAAAAGGGAAAAAAGGGAGTGTGTATAGTATGCCAACCACCAGGACTGAGACAGCGGTGAGTTCCCAGCAGTCACAGGGAGGAGGCTTTTCTAGACTCAAGGCTGGGCCTCTGGGACCTTCAGCTGTGAGAGAGGCTGAAGCAACAGCTGCTCTCTGGGAGGCCCAGGCTCATGCTGGGGGTTGGGGCCCACATGGCTGCCTCCTAGCTTTGGATTCTAAGGAAGGACAGAGTTAGTATTTATGACTGTTTTTGCCTCAAATGTGTGATGGAAACATTGTTTGTGGGTGCTGACAACATTGTAAGGGGACTAGGACATGGTCTCAACCATGTTGCCACATTCTGATCTACCTAACCTGGCTGGGGAGTGAGTGCTTGCTTTAATGACAGGGACTTGCATCAGAAATGGCAAGAGGTAATGAGTGGGCTTCTTTGCATGGCAGTGGCATGGGCAAAGGCTGGCAGTGCAGACAGGTGGGCAGGTCTGAGGAGTCGGGGAGAGGCAGGCTTACTGAAGCTGTGATAAGGTGTGTGTGAGTTTGTGCATGAACATATGCGAACCACCATAAGGTACTGTGAGGTGTATGTGTGTCTGTCTATCTGTCTTCAGGGGACGTTAGGGAGGCTGTGTTGGCTCTATTAGGAGAGATGATCCATCCTCTATCAAAGCCTTTGTTACCATGGGTAAGGGGAGGACAGGGTGAGCCAGCCTCAAGGCACAAATGGGCTGGCATCCCAGTGGGTGTCAGGATGTGAGATGGTGGGCAGGACTTGACCACCATTCTCATTCCTAGTGCCAGTTTGGGTTGCCAGGGGACGGGCTGTACGGCCAGTTTCCCCACTGGCTCTTTTGCTCTCCTGGGACTGTTTCTCCAAGTCTCTAGTCTGCCTAGTCCAACCTGCCCCTGCTTCCTGGGGACATGGGTAATGAGGTTTTATACCCTGGGGAGAGCAGGTATTGCTCAGGTTCCCTGGGGGTGCCCTTTGCTGTTGTGACTGGGGTCACCCTGCCCCTTTCCTGAGCAGCTCCACAATGCTTAGTGATTGTAGAGGTAAGGTTTCCTCATTACTATTTGAGACAGTATTTTTGGCTTTACTCTGTCATGTTGTAGGCAGACTACTCAGCTCTGTCGTTATAGGCAGACATAGCCAGAGGGAGCATTGGTTGTGGCTGTATCCCAGGAAAACTATTTGCTTGAATGTGGGTAGCAGGCAAATAGGGTGCTGACCCCCAATTTGTAAACTGAATGTGGACTGGAGCAGAACTCAAGTGACGGAGTACATACCTAAGTGTGTATATTGCTAGTACTCTGGAGGCGGGGGGCCAGTTGGAACTCTTGAGTTCAGGGCCGTGGGGGTGGGCTATATTTAGAATTAGGAAGCAGGCGGTGGTGGCGCATGCCTTTAATCCCAGCACTCGGGAGGCAGAGCCAGGCGAATCTGAGTTCGAGGCCAGCCTGGTCTACAGAGTGAGATTCAGGAAAGGCTCCAAAACTACACAGAGAAACCCTGTCTCGAAAACCAAAAAAAGGAAGCCAGGCCTGGTGGTACAGTGCCTTTCTTTAATCTCAGCACTTGGGAGGCAGAGGCAGGTGGATCTCGAGTTTAGGGAAGGCCAGCCTGGTCTACACAGCAAATACTACACAGAGAAACCCTGTCTCAAAAAACAAAACAAAAAAGAAATTATGATTTTTGTCCAGCTGGGTGTGGTGGCATGCATTTAATTCTATCACTTGAGAGACCATGGCAGGCTGATCTGAGTTCCAGAAGAGCCTTGTCTATGTAGTGAGGACCTACACAGTGAGACCTTGTCTTGGGGTGGGGATGAGGTATCTGTCTTGTCTCAAAAAAAAAAAAAAAAAAAAAAGGAAGACAATCTTTGGCTTGAGGTAAATCCTCCATCTGCCAGCACCATGGTGCTTCCTTTGAAGCTCCACTAGTACCTGCCTTGGTTTCTCCCTTTTTGATGTTATGAGTTCCATTTCTTGATGATTTGGTGGTGTGGTTGCTAGGAACCACAGAGGGTCCTGGTGAGCTTTGTGAAGATGCTTGGTTTGTGCAGGGCAGGTGGACTTGGTCTGGAAGGGGCCGAGACAGGAGCAATGAGAATTGCTTGGTTTTTGGGTCTGTCATGATGACACAAGGTGGCAGATATTTGGGTGCAGACTGCTGAGGTGTCAGTGAGGTCAGGTGGTAGGCAGAGAGTAGAGGGGTACGCTTATGCAGGGCCAGACCCAAGAATGTAGTGCAGCCAGTCCTTCCTTGTCAAGTGCCAGTGTCTCCAGAGACACCTCCTGTGTTGGCCATTGTAGCCGGAAGGTTTCTTTCTGGTCCCGCCTGGCCCTGTGGTCCCATAGCCATTTATAAAATAATCTTTCAGAGGCTTAATATTATTTACAAACTATATGGCCTAAGGCAGCTTTCTTTCTAGCTAGGTCTTTCATCTTAAATTAACCCATTTCTATTCATCTATGTTTTGCCATATGGCTGTGGCATTACTGGTCTGCTGGCATCTTCAGAAGCGGCTGGCGTCTCTCCTCTCCTTTCTTCTTTCCATATATCTGCTTGGATTTCCCACCTGCCTCTAAGCTGCCTTGCCATAGGCCAATGCAGCTTTATTTATCAACCAATCAGAGCAACACATATTCACAGCACACAGAAAGACATCCCACAGCAGGCCATGAATGGTCTCCAGACAAACCTAGGGGGCTCTTGCTTCTGCCTTTGTCCTGGAGTTGAAAGGGAGCGTCCTCCAGGCCTTGCCCCAAAGGACCAGACGACAACAAAAGATGGGGCAGCCACAGTGCCTGACCATGACTCCCATGGCTGTCTTCCTGTCAAGTGTGGTTTTTCTCCAGTTAGGACACGAGATCAGGGTGGGTTATAGGAGAGGTGGTGTGTGTGAGAGTGGAGGACCCAGGTGCAGGGTTAAAGCCAAACCATAATGATTATCAGGGGAGGTGAAGAGTCTCCCATGAGCTGGTAATTGTGCACTTAAGGATTACTTAATATTGTTTTACATGTATGGATTTGACATAAAAATAGCAAAGCTTTCTGAACCTAGCTAGTGAGGTGCAGTTGTGATCACATGATTCCCTTTAGTTTCAAGAAGTGCTCCTTGTTGTAGGAGTGCTAATTGGGCTCTGCTGGGTCTGCACTCACTCCTGTGAGATTCACATTGATTGATGGAGGGCTGTGTCCTGGGCTCCCCAGACTGGCCCCATCTCCATCCCAGTCAGATGTTCTAGGTTCCTGATCTGAAGCCAGGCAAAGCATGACTACAGAGACTGTGCCTCACTGCTGGGTGGAGGTGGAGCAGGGATGCCTTCCTGGAAAACTCTTGAGCAGACTGGACTGGGGACTGCTGGTGGATACAGCCGTAGAAGCAGCAGGTAGCTGATGATTCCAAACACCTCCAGAACAGGGACTCCTGGAATGTGGTGAGGTTGTTTGCGGTAAGCATTTATTAGATTTTTAAGTGTCACAGTGGCCTGGTAGTTATGTTTAAGGTCTTTTTCAGTTTAGAGTGGAGATCAGGAGTTGGTATTTATTTTTATTATTTTGGAGCTAGTATATTGTTTGGTTTCTCAGTTTGTTGGCTCAAACAGTCTTGCCTCAGCCTCCTGCATACATGTGACTGCAGGTGCAGGTGTACCTATCTCTTGATGACCTGGATTTGAGATTCCATCTTGGCAGGTTTTGTTTCACATGTGAACTGTCCACAGTGGGAGGGCGCTTGGTGTATACAGCTGGGACAAAGGCTAACAATGAGACTCATTTGGGTGGCTCACTGGGCTGGCCTCTGGGTTATGGAGGTGATGGTGCTTCATGTCTAGTTAACTGTTACACATTGATTGATGGATTAAAGCGTGTGTGCTTGTGTGCATGCAGGCATGTACACTCGTGTGGGTCAACTTCTGAGAATCACCTTTCCTTCTACCATGTGGCTCTCAGGGATTGAACCCAGGTTGTCAGGCTTGGCGGTGAGTGCCTTACCTGCTGAGCCATCTTGCTTGTCCAGATGTTCAGAAACATGCCTCACCTTAGCAGAGAGAGACAGAGTGGCTTAAATTCCAGACATATTTAATGTCAGAACTAGCAGGATTGAGCTAGGGAGGGTAGTGTATACCTCTGATAACAACAGGCAGAGGTGGGATGATAGCAGTAAATTTAATGCTAGCTGGGGACTATACAGAGAGATATTTTAGGTTAACTCCTGAAGTCCAGTGATCTTCCTGTCTCTGTCCCCGTTTTGAGATTGTAAGAGTACGCCACTATGCCCAGCTTCTTCATAGGGTGCAAGCCCTCACGTTTGTGTGATGAGCGCTTATGCCACAGCCATGTGCCCATGGAGCTTTCTGATGGCAAATGCATCATATTTGTAGGTCAGTTGGGAAGAGAATTTGTACCTTCTTGCCATAAATAAGGGATCACTTTCCGTTTGTTTTATTTACTTTTGTGATGGAGCCCAGGCAGGCCTAGTGCACAAGCTCTCTGCCAGAGCTACACCTCAACTCTTGTTTTATTTTTTTGAGACAAAAATCTTAGTCTTGCCCTAGATAGAGTCAAGCCATCTTGCCTCATTCTCGGGTGACTGCATTTTTGTTTGTTTTGTTTTGTTTTCTTTCCTTGTCCATCGTGTTTCCCATCCTCTTTTAAACAGATTCTGTTGTGGCCTTAACTTCTGACCGATTGATGTGACTTTGTATACTAATGGCCCCATGACTCACTGTGGTAAGGGTCCAGCTAAATCAGACAGTCACAAATTGAGAACATCCAAGCAGGGCTTGGTAAGGTAGCTCAGCCAGAAAGTGTGTTTCCCACCACCTGACTACTTTACCTAAATTTGGTCCCTAGAACCTACGTGGTGGAAGGAAGGAGCTGGCTCTTGCAAGTTTTCCTCTGACCTCTAAGCAGTTTCGCTGCATCCTCTCCTGGGCGTAGAATTGTAAGCTGGAGGTGTGGACAGGGCCACCGACCAGGAGACAGGACCAGGCCATATACTGCTAGCCTGGGGACAAGTTGAGACTCCTTACTGAAAGGTGGCTTCTGCAGAATCTGTTGCTTTTGTTCCATGGTAAAGTTGAAATCCTCACAGGGTGGGGTCTGTCTGTACTGGCCTTGATCCTGCAGAGACAGGTGCTTGGGCTACAATAGGGCTTCCTGCCCCTTGCAGAGAGACAGGCAAGTGAGGGTTAATAGCATTCACTGGATTTCCCAGCCTGAACTGAGCCAAAAAGTCAGGCCCTGGTAGTGTCTGTGGTAAGTGCCTTACATGGGAGGGGCCTTGTGCTCCTTGATATGCAAAGTTCTTTCTGCATTCACTCCTGGCTTTTCTAGGCAAGTTTTCCTAAGAGAATATTTCTTACACCCATGAGCCACAAATTACTGGACCTAGTTTAGCAATAAAGATTTCATTGGGCGGTGGTGGCCCACGCCTTTAATCCCAGCACTTGAGAAGCAGGGGCAGGCAGATCTATGTGAGTTCCAAGACAGCCAGGGCTACACAGAGAATCCCTGTTGATGTGTTTATCTAATTATTCTTTAACAATAGAAACTTGGCCAGGCGGTGGTGGCTCATGCCTTTAATCCCAGCACTTGGGAGGCATAGCCATGAGTTCGAAGCCAGCCTGGTCTACAGAGCGAGATCCAGGACAGGCACCAAAGCTACACAGAGAAACCCTGTCTCAAAAAAAAAAAAAAAAAAAAAGATAGATAGATAGAAAGAAAGAAAGAAACAAACAAACAAACAAACTCGGGGGTCAGAAATTGGGTAAGAACCTGAATGAACATGGACGCGGCAAAGAAGCGACCAGTGACGGTCGTGTCATGTCGTGTACTACCCTGCCCCACCCCCATTCCTCCATCCAAAAGGAGCTGAGACCCTTTCTCAGCCCTGCCCTACTACTTTATGTGTCTGCCTGTCTTCAGTCCTCCAAAACCTCTGTGGTTAATTTTGGTCAGCTAGTAGCTTAGCTCCGCCCCCTGATTCAAAGCAAATTTTATTGGCAGTCTTGGGAGCGTCAGAATGCGATCAAAATACCACACAACACCCTGTCTTGAAAATAAACAATAAAAAGGGTTGTGGTAAAGGTTTCTTGCTGGGTGTGATGGGGCAAGCTTTTAACTTCAGTGCTTAAGCAGAGTCAGGCAGATCTCTGAGTTCTACTCAGCCAGAGTTACATAGTAACCATGTCTTACAAATCCAAAACTAACTAAATAGAAAAATTTCTTTTTAAAAATTGTGTCTGGGATAGGCTGTGGCACACCCCTTTAATCCCAGCACTCTGGGAGGCAGAGCCAGGTGGATCTCTGTGAGTTGAAGGCCGGCCTGGTCTACAGAGTGAGATCCAGGACAGGCACCAAAACTACACTGAGAAACCCTGTCTTGGGGGGGGGGGTGTGTCTAGGTGTTTTACCTACATGTATGTGCCTGGTACCCAAGGAGGCCAGAAGAAGGTGTTGGATCTCCTGGAACTGGAGTTACAGAAGGTTGTGAGCTGCCATGTGGGTACCAGGAACCTAACCCTGGACCTCTACAAGAGTAGCCAGTGCTCTTAACTGCTGAGCCATTTCTTAAATTTAAAAAAAAAAAAAAAAAAAAAAAAATAACTAGTTTCTTATTAGAATGTTCTCCTGACAGTCATGTGGGCGGGTGGGTCAACTGGGACTAGATAGAAACTCTGTCTTTAAAAATACACACACACACACACACACACACACACACACACACACACACACAAAACAGGTGGTATGGATGCTGGGCAAGCCATATGCATAAAATTGTGAGAGTGGGACCCAGCCTGATAACACAGCCTCCGGGGCCTGTGATGAACCACTCTTCTGTGACCTTGGACTTTAGCTACATGTCTCATCTGCTTGGCAGGCAGTCTCTTCTTTCCTGTGCACTTGTTGACCCCTGGGTTGAAGGTAAGCTGCCTCAGTTCAAGGGTGAGCGTGGCTGGTCCTGGGCACCGTGCCTTCCTCTTCCTCAGGGACCAGCCTGGACTTCTGCAGTGGTGGTGGTTCAGAGAGGGAACCTGGCTGATCTGGGAACTGGGCTGGTTTCCTGAGTATTGGACACATCAGGTCCCTGTTTTGTAAAGTGGGGTCTGCCCTAAGGCTGTCCCCACTGGTCAGCACCTGTGCCAACCCAATCTTACTGTTCTGTGACTCCTGGCTTGCTGTGAGGATAGCCCTTGAATCACTTAACTTTGTGTTCTGGGTGTTGGTGGGAACAATCTGTTGTCATGCTTGTTTTTGTTTTTGTGTTTTCAAGACAGGGTTTCTCTGTGTAGTTTTGGTGCCTGTCCTGGATCTCGCTCTGTAGACCAGGCTGGCCTCGAACTCACAAAGATCCACCTGGCTCTGCCTTCCGAGTGCTGGGATTAAAGGCGTGCGCCACCGCCGCCGCTGCTGCTGCTGCCACCACCACCAGGGTTTTTTTGAGCTTCAAAGACAGGTCTGGGATGTTGTTCACAGGTTACTCCTCCCCTCATGTCCACTAGGCCTTAGTCTTATTGATTTCCTTGTCTGGCCTCTGTTATGGAAGGCAGCAATGGCATATTTCACTATTCCTGTTCCTATGACTGAAGGCATTTTCTTGTATCGTGGGTGCTTGAGATAGAACCAGAACCCAGGACCTTCCTCACATTTGGCAGACTCTCCCACTGAGCCACACCCTTTCACTGGAAACGTTTGAAATTGCCCAGGTTTCCAACCCTTCTTTAGAACTCAGTGTTTTTCTGTCTTTTGGTTTAGGTTGGCCTGCACATTGAGCCAGCACGTCCACATAAGTTGCCTTTTGACAGAGCTGTGGCCATGGCCGCATAGTAGGACCAGCGTCCCAGACCCTGAGGCCAGGTGAGTGCTGGGGACTTGCATCTATGAAGTAACCTTCATAGGTTACTGGCTGGCTCAGGTAACCTCCCTACACATAATGGAGTCCTGCTTGGGAAGAGAAGGCAAGTCATACCTGTGAGATCAGGTATGACACTTGAGCCTCGGGGTAAAGACACCATGTTCATTGCTCAAAGGCCTAAAGAAGGGGGACCAGAGGCTAACCTTTGACCTCCAGCTGTGTCTCCTTCTAAATGGCTAGAATTGTTCTTTAGTCACTGCCCAGCACTTATGTGGAAACTTCAGCTCTGCAGAACACAAAAGGGCCAGAGCTCCACATGGGGAGGAGAACATTTCTGTTCTCATCAGGACCTGGTAGTGACACTTTGGCTCAGGGCCATGTACCTGTAAAAGTAGGAGGAATTGAATGGTGTCCTAAGAAGTAGGACAAGCCTCAAAACCTCCTAGGACAGCTCCCTCCTTTTTCAGACTGTAGCATGCAGCTCAAAATAGGCCGGTGTCTTGTCAATGGCTCATCTCCACCCGATGGCATCTGGTTGGCTACTGTGTGAGACTCGGCTGCTCTGACATCCCTGCTATGCTGGTCACAGGAAGGCTGTGACGGTGTTAGCGTTAGTGTGGGAGGCCTGCTCCCACCTTTTCCAGGGTTCCTATGAGGAGGAGAACGGGATAAGATAGAAAGATAGCAAAGAGGAGAAAGACAGAAACACAGGACAGCTTCAGGAGGGCCTGGGTCAACAACACCCACCAACCTCGAGGTTTTATTCAAAAGGGCTTTTTATAACATGCCAAGGGGAAAGGCAAAAGACCTTCTGCTTGCAAGATCAAAGCACACCGTTTAGCCAAGTGTAGACCTTTCCAAACACCTGGTAGCCACGCCCGTGGTCAGATCATCCCATTATGCAGCCCTGCTGGTAAAGCAAGCTCAGATTCTCTGACCCTGAGTAATTTGGACCTGTACAGGTTAGGGGCTTGTTCTATTTTTAATTTTCTCATTTTAATTTATATGTGTGAGTGTTATGCTTGCATTGTTGTGTAACACTGGCATGCCTGGTACCTGAGGAGGTCACAAGTGTCATCGTGTCCCCTGGAACTAGAGTTAAGGATGGCTGTTAACCACCATGTGGGTGTTGAGATTTGAACCTCTGCAGGGCAGTGGTGGCGCATGCCTTTAATCCCAGCACTTGGGAGGCAGAGCCAGGCGGATCTCTGAATTCGAGCCAGCCTGGTCTACAGAGCGAGATCTAGGACAGGCACCAAAACAACGCAGAGAAACCCTGTCTTGAAAAAAACCAAAAAAGAAGAGAGAGAGAGAGAGAGAGAGAGAGAGAGAGAGAGAGAGAGAGAGATTGATTGAGATTTGAACCTGGGCCCTCTGCAAAAGCAGGAAGTGCTCTTAACCTTTGAGCCATCTCTTCAACTTCATATTGTGTTTTTGGACAGGGTGTCACCGGGTAGTCAAGGCTAGCCTTAAACTCACCTTGATCTTTTGCCTTAGACTCCCAAGTGCTCAAATTACAAGTATATACCACCAGCTCTGGCTTGTTTCTTGAGAGAGGGTTTTATTATGCAGCCCCAGATGAATTCCAGGTAATCCTTCTGCCTCTGCTCAGGTGTTAGTTTGTATTTTCTGGGGTGTGTCTTGATTTAAATAGTAGGTCACACTCACCTTTTATTACAGCGGGGGTCTCTTGGTTCCTGGTTGTCAGTGCACTAGGCAACTTCTGCCCGTTACCGAGGTGTACACAGACCACATGTGCACCCCAGCAGGTCCTTCTGCCTGCTCAGATTCATGGACAAGGTGTTTGTTCTTGAATCTCTCTTGCTAAGGGGTCTTGTTTGTTTGGTAGGGATGATGCTCACTCATGTACAGGGTGTTACAGATCTTAAGGAGTGGCTTTAGAAAAGCATTTGCTAGCCCCTCAGTGGTGGCTCATGCCTTTAATCCCAGCACTCAGGAGGCAGAGGCAGGTGGATCTCTGTGAGTTTGAGGCCAGCCTGGGCTACAGAGCTAGTTCCAGGAGTGTCAGGGCTACACAAAGAAAACCCTGCCTCACCCACCTCACCCCCCAAAAAAGAAAGAAAAGCATACCCTTCCCAGAGAAAGTAGTGCAGATGTGGCCCTTGGCCACAGCACAGTCAGCATTGTCTTCCTGCTAAGGAGAATTGTGCATGTTGCAGAGTCCCTGAGATGTCTTTGCTGGAAAACACCCACCTGTTGGTTCTGGCTGCTCCTGTGGAGGGTATAAGGTCCTACCTGCATCACAGTGTTTACCCTAGAACCATTCCCAAAACTCTCCTGTAGGCGGTGGGAAAAAATTGTGACAGGAGCTTGTTACTGTGCCAGCACTGGGGTGAAGGAGGTGGGGATGGCCCTGTGTTCTCTGTACAGTTTCTAGGTAGAGACAAAAGGAGATGAAAGAAGCAGAGACAGTCCTGACTGGAGCGTCCCTTGTGCCAGCTCCTGGGTTCTGTCGTTTGTCCTTAGTCCTACACAAAACAGCATGAATCCATTTCCTAAGGGAAGGTGTGTGTGCATTTGCTCTTAAATCTCACTGTTGCATGTGTGTGGCATGTGTGCGGTTGCAGGGCATATGCATACCATACGGGGTAGCCATCAGGGGTTATTCTTCTGCGTTTGTACATCAGGTGACAGTTTTGTGAAGCTGGTTTTTGGAGTCAAATTTTTGGTTTTAGGGTAAAAATGTGCATATTTTTTTTTTCCTGTCAGATACCGTAGAAGAAACAAATGTCTCTAAGTACCAAAAGAGATCCTCAGAACTTGAGTCAAACTTCAGATCACTGACTTCTGAATCTGCATTGGGAACATGGCAGTTGTGTCAGAAGGGCCCACACCAGCATCTCAGATCAGGTGGGATAGGTGGTTGCCAGCGAGTTAGATGTGGTGGTAGAGTACTGGCTAGTGAGACCCTGGCTTCATCCCAAGAAACACAACACAGTTCATGGTGAGCCAGGTGCCAGATCTCAGCTCCTGGGAAGGCTGAAGCAGGAGGGCCATTTGGGTTCAGGAGTCTTGGAGCAAAGTAAGACCCTGTCTCTAAGTAATTAAAAACATAAAAAGTCTCCCAACTCATATCAGTGCTCAAAGAAAAAGAAGCTGATCAGTCCCCAGTTCCTTTAGAGGATGTTGGGGAGCCAGTGGGGTTTTATATGTGGAGGAGATGAACTTGCTAGCACCAGGATGCAAGGGGGAGGCCCATTAGCATGGACTACAGAACCTGTGTCCCTGTGGGTTGGTTCTTGTTTTTACAGACAGAGTTTTTCTGTATAGACAGACGAGTCTCAGACTCATGATTCTCTTGCTGTGGACGTGTGTCGTCATAGCATGACTACTACTTGGTGGGTGTGCTGGAAATTTTCCATAACAGAAAGTTTAGGGCCAGCAAGATGGCTCAGTAGGTAAAAGCACTTCACCATAAGCCTGGGGTCTGTCCACCCCCCCCACCCCCCCCCCAAATCTCACAGTGGTCCATCTATGGGCTGTGAACTCCTGAATCTTATGCCTCAACTTCAAGCTGGACTTTGGCTGAGAATATTGTGAGAGTATCTTCAGTGTCTTTTAGAATTAACTCTTCGATTTTAAATTGTTAGTGGTGAGAAGGCCACTTCTCATAAATACCTAGTATAAAATAGTAGGAGTATGTTTAGGGCTGTTTCAGACATTGTTGGAATTCAGTTCTAATCCTAAGCCAAAAATTCTAATGATTTTTGTAAAATTCAAGCCAGCAGCTCAAATACCAGTTTTGTTCTTGTTCTTGTTTTCTTCTAAGCCAGGGTCCCATTAAGTAACTAGAACTCACTGTGTAGTTCCGGCTGGCCTCAAATTCTAGGTCCACCTGTCTTCTCTACAGTGTAGGATTAAAGGGCAGGTACCACCATGTCCAATTCTTCTTCTCCTCCCCCTCCTCCTCCTCCTCCTCCTCCTCCTCCTCCTCCTTCTCCTCCTCCTTCTTCTTCTTCTTCTCTTTTTTTTTTTTATTTTTTTTTTTAAGAAAATTCCCTCACACACTTGCTTATAGGCCAATCTGGTAGAGGCATATTCATTTTCTCTCTCTCTCTCTCTCTCTCTCTCTCTCTCTCTCTGTTTTTAAAGAAAGGGTTTCTCTGTAGCTCTGGCTATCCTGGAACTCACCTTGAGACCAGGCCTGCCTCTGCCTCCTGAGTGCTAGGATTAAAGGCATGTGCCACCACTGCCTGACTCATTCTTTAGCTTTTGAGACAGGATCTTAAATGTTGACCTATAGCCGGGCGGTGGTGGCGCACGCCTTTAATCCCAGCACTGGGGAGGCAGAGGCAGGGGGATCTCTGTGAGTTCGAGGCCAGCCTGGTCTCCCAAGCAAGTTCCAGGAAAGGCGCAAAGCTACACAGAGAAACCCTGTCTTCGAAAAACAAACAAACAAACAAAAAAAAAATGTTGACTTATGGACCGAAGAGGACCACAGATCCAGCATGGATGTTCAAGAGTATATTGTCCCATGCATGTTCTACAGGCTGCACTCTCAGTTATTGGCATATTTACTGGGACAGGCTTAATCAATCCTGTGTGTGTGGTAAATTGTTGTGGCCCTCTGGGTCCCCCTGAGAGCTGCCATGGCTGGTTTGGTGGTTTCAGACTCTGGAACTGTACTTGATCAAGCATCTTTCCTTAAGAACTGGCTTGTGTTACTGATCACCAGGCCCAGACAGCTGCAGCCCCTGTGGTTGAGACCTTCCAAAAACAAAAAACAAAAAATCACCCAGGTAAAATTGACATTCTCACCATTTCAAAGTGTGGTATCTGGTAGCATGAAAATAGTCACAGTATTGTGTAATTCTCTGTAATTCCAGAACATTTATAAATTTTATTTGTGTGTGTGTGTGTGTGTGTGTGTGTGTGTGTGTGTGTGCGCGTGTGCGCGCATGTGCTCTGTGGGTGGGTGCTCAAGGTCAAAAGAGGGCAACTCCCTGGAGCTGGAGTTGGCAGGCATTGTGAGCTGTCTGTTAGTCATTTGCATGGCTGCAAGAAATGTCTAGTCAAGTGTTCTCCTAATTTTTGAATTGATATGTCATTTTGTTCTTCCTTGATATGGTGGGGGTGCTGTGAACTCAGACATTCTAAGCAAGCTCCCTTGACTGTCCACAGCCATAAGAAATTGTCCTCTGTATGAAGATGTTTTGGATATCAGGCCTTCATGAGGAGATTTTGTCTGTTTCACCGTATTGGTATTTTGTTTGTTTTTTTCAGAGTTTTTCTGTGTAGCCCTGACTGTCCTGGAACTAGATCTGTAGACCAGTCTGGCCTTGAGCTCACAGATCCGCCTGCCTCTGCCTCCCCAGTGCTGGGATTAAAGGTGTGCGCCACCATGCCCAGTTGTTTGTTTGGTGTTTTGTTTTTTGTTTTTTTTTTTTGTTTTTTGTGGTGACAGTGTCTTACTCTGTATTTGGACTGACAGCAGTCCTCCTTTTTCAGATCCCAGTGCTGGGATTACCTATGTGGTAATCCACTATGCCTGGCTTGGTTTGGAATTTCTAGATGCCTTGCTCTGCTGTCCGGGCTACTTGTGGAGTACTGGGCTGCAGAAGTGTCACATGGCCTGCTGGCTTCTGTGGGCTTTCAATCGTTATCTTCCTTCTTGGCATGAAGACACTGGCTTAGTTTACAGGAGGGGACTGAGGGAAAGCCAGCTTGCCTCTGCTTCATTTTCTAGTTTGTTTAGTGAGTGTGTCCATCTAGTGCCTCTGTTGTGCTGAGCACTGTGCCTGCACTGGGCCCAGGTGGCACAGAGGTGTCTCCTGTCCTCGGAGAGGGTGCGAATATATAAACGGGACATATAGATAGAAGCTGCAAGTATCACTTGAGACCTGGTGGAAGAGCCTGTGGGCAGGGAGCAGGGGTGCAGAGCTAGCCTTTCCATTGGGGTGCTAGGGTGTGGGGCATGGTGGAGTGGTGGAGGCAACAGAGACTGCAAGCTTTTTGGTCAAGGCCAAGGCTGCTGCTTTTTTTTTTCCTCAGCATGATCTGACTAAAGATATACTTTGATTTTGTTGGTTTTTTTGTTTGTTTTGTTTTTTGTTTTGTTCTGTTTTTTCCAGTACAGGGTTTCTTTATGTAGCCCCAGCTGTCCTAGAACTCGTTCTGTAGACCATACTGGCCTCAAACTCAGAGATCCAACTGCCTCTACCTCCTGAATACTGGGATCAAAGGTGTGTGCCACCACTTTCTGGTTGAAGATAAACTTCTTTGATTACCTTCTCATGTGGCAGCTCACCTCTGTGGGCTGGAGGTGTGTGTAGGGGGAGTTGGCTGTGCACAGGCAGGAAAGTAGTAAGGGTTCTGACCTGATTCTCCTTTGTCATGGACTGTGGAACCTCCTTTTTTCTTAGAAGTGGGCTTTACAACCCCCCTCCCCACCCCGGGCCTCCTGCAGGGAGGAGCTGCAGTCAGAAGCACCATGGCAGAGGATGCCTCTGTGAAAGGGACATGGGACACATCTTGGTCCCTTGACTTTTGCTCAGTGTGTCCTCTAGGAGATGTTTCTTCTGAACCTGTGAGGACTTCCTGTGCAAACCATCTGTCCTTCCTAGGCAACAGCATGGATGAAGGGTCAGGCTAGGTCCTACAGGAGGGTTGGCCTGCCTGTAAGGGTCATGGGCTCCATTTCATGGTGTTAGCAGTCTCAGGCTGAAGTGATGGCTGTGGCCTGCTCATGATACCTCAAATCCAGGCCTTGGGTTACTACATAGCTCTCAGTTTTCCCTCACATGGCTGTTCTGGGTAGCACATTCCTCTCCCTGGGCTGCAGGCCAGCAGAGGACACAGCTTGAGGTTGGGTGCCCATGTGGGGCCACTCCTATCCTGGCCACAGACAGACATACTGGGGACAGTAAGGACTCTTGAGATCCCACATGTGTTTATGGACATACTAGTGAGTATTGGGAGTGTGTACATGCATGTTTGTACATGTTGAGCAAGGCTGCTGTGTGCCACTGACTGGGCATTCAGAAGCTGAGGATGTATAAGTGTCTGATGTTCCTTTCTGTCCTCTGTTTATTGTCTGCTGTCTGTCCTGTGAGATCTGATGCTCTTTCGTCAGGCATCTTGTCTGGGACTCTATTCCTCTCCTTGCCACTTTTGGTGTCTAGATGCAGCCGAGTGCTCCTTGGTCAGGTTTCAGGAGCCTTCAAGTAGTCATTGGACAGAAGCACCTGTGGGTCACATGTCTTGTTTTTTTAAGAGTCTGTCCCCTAGTACCTATATTGCCCTCGAACACTGGACTAGGTGCCTCACTAGGTTTGGAGTAGAGTGCTGTTACTCAGCTAGGTAGGTCTAAGAGTTTTGAGGAGAGTAGCAGAACTGACTGTACCTAGTGTACACTTTCAGTGCCCAATGACTTCCTTCTGGGACCTCTGTCTATAGTCGGAAGTTTTCCTGTGTCCCGCCTGGTCCCACAGCCACTCAGACACAAGTAAACACACAGAAGCTTATATTAATTTATCTATAAATTGCAACATGGCTATGGCATTACTGGTCTGCTGGCATCTTGCTGTTCCTTGGGCAGCGGCTGGTGCCTCCCCCCACTCTGCCCTTCTTTTTTCCGTGTCTCCTTGGATTTCCCACCTGCCTCTAAGCTGCCCTGCCATAGACCAAAACAGCTTTATTTATTAGCCAGTGGGAGCAACACATACTCACAGCACACAGAAAGACATCCCCCAGCATCTGTCTTTCCCTCAGGACCTTCCTGGGAGTGGAAGCCAGTATGATTCCTCATCCTCCTGGATCTCTCCATCCCCCATCCCCAATACCTGATTAATAATCTTAGGGTTTCACTGGTGCATGTGGTCCCTCCCTGAGCTTTAGATGCCCTGGAGACCTCTCCTGATCCTGTAGCTCCATCTTACCACAGGGCCTCCATGGGCCATAGGTCTCCAGACACTTGACTGTAGTACATTCGGGTTCTTCTGTCTCCCCATACCCTCACAGAGTCATCCCTGGAGCCCTTGGCTGAGCTCTGCACTGGGACTGGGTAAAGTTTCATTCTCTGCAGCAGTTGTATTTGTAGCATGTTACTTCCTTGTCTGAGGGCCCTCAGCCTTTAGAGTTCCATGTGTGTGAGGTTTTTAGGACAGGCTGAGGCCAACCCTGGAGCTAGCTGCTTGTCTGCTCTTTTCAGAGACTTAATTAAGCCTTGGTTCTGGGTTTGGGTTGAATTTGCTGGTTGCACGTCCTCCTGAACGTTCTGCCTCTGGGTAGATCTGCTCTGGGCTGTGTTTGGGGAAGTGGGCTGTTGACCACTGTGTTAGAGGACACCGGAGCTGCGCTGCTGTTGCTTTTCCCTGTGTGGTTTTGTCTGGGAGAAACACTAGCTTAGGTGGCCTGAAGGCTGTGGCCCGTCATGGCACATAGTTTTATTTGGACACAGCCGTGCCCACTGGAGTATGTGCTATCAGGACCTCAAGACAGTCCTGCCACAGAGAAGACATGACCCCAGACACCAGAGGTCCTGGACTGCTCTCGCTGGACTGCTTCCCCTGAAGTTCAGAAAAGCTCTCAGTGAAACTTACCTACAAGTGCACTGCAAAATGCCACCTTTGCTCATGCCCATCCCCTCCTTGGGTCCCACGGCCCACCATGACACAGCAAGCTCAGGTCTCCCCAAGGCAAGAGTTAGAGTCTCTGTGACATGGGTGTGGGATTTAGCTGTTGTAGCCCATTTGTCGTATTGATTGGGTCCCCATATTTTCTGTCCTTTGAGTGGAGTTCTGAAAGGTGGTGTCTTTGGCTCCTTTTGCCCATAGGCCTACGTGTTTCCTGCCTGGTTTCACATCCTAAGTGGCTTAGAAGAACACTGCAGCTGTAGGTGTGTTCTCATGGCACTCGGTGGAGTTGAAATGCGTGTGTGCTGTGCGTGTCCCAGTAGAACATATCCGGCTTGAGGTACACTCACTCCTAAAGTGTTCTTGGTCCCTAGAACCTGCAGGGATGATTAGGGGAATGCTTTCTACAGGGCTCTGCCTAGAGCAGTGCAGACTGCAGCCCTAGCATCCTCCCACTCTCCAGGTAACTCCTACCTCACCTGGCTGAGCCTCAGTTTTGCCCTTTTAAACTGGGGGCTGGTGATCACATTCAGTCTTACAGGTGGTTGGTGGGGATGACCTTAGGGAAGCTACTGGGTAAGGGCTCACTGGGTGTTAAAGAAGACCCTGCCTTCATATTAACACAAAAGGAGACACAGAGTGTTTGGGTGGGGTCCAAGGGTCTTACCAGTCCCAACCCCAGAGAGAAGTCCACATCTGCTCATTCATTTAGTTAATGCCTGCTGGGCAGAGAGAGAGAAGGGGTGGGTGGTGGCGGGAGGAAGGGGGAGGAGGGAGAGGGAAAGGAAGGAAAGGGAGAGAAAGAGGGGGGGGGGGGGAGAGGGAAGGAGAGGGAGAGAGTTTCCTTTGCCAAGCTAGGGACACACCAAGGACATTGTCTCTTACAGAGACAAAGTACATTCTGAGCTGCTGCTGCCTACCTTCTTATAAACCATCTTTATGTGAAACCCTTTAGTCACCCTTTGGTGCTGGAGTCTCCCCTGGCTTGACCACCCCATGGCCTGTTGTCAGTGGCCTATTCCCTGATCACTCTACAGGACGTTTTTGTTTTGTCCAGGGTGGCTGCTCCACCTTCCTGGCCTCAGATGTGTACAGTAGGGTGCACAGCGTGCCTGAAGGTGAAGACATGCATGGCACCCGCGATTAATGTGTGGCATTTTTGTACCATGCAGTGGAGGATGCTGCTGCAAGTCAGTATTGGACGGAGAAGGTGGGAACTTGACTACTAGGCTTACCTAGAGTTTGGTTCCTGTCACCTTATTGAGGGGACACACCTGTCCTCAGCTTGTGAGGCTCTGGGGTATTTGGCATCTGATGAGCCCTGGTATTTGGGAAAGGCCATTTGGCAAGGGCCAGTGTGACCCTCTCACTGCAGGTCATCAGGGACCCTGCAGGAGGGGTTCTGGTCTCAGCATCTCCTCCTCGGGGCTTTCCTGATTTCATGTATGGTAGGTTGGGAGGGGCAATGACTGGGGGCTCAGAGGTTAAGAGCGTTCATTGCTCTGCCAGAAGATCTGAATTCTGTTCCCCACACCACACCCATGTGGTAGCTCACAACCATCCGTAGCTCTAGATCCCAAGTTCCAAGATTTCTGGCACCTTCATCTGACTTCCTCAGGCTGACAGAGTACACATACAAACATACAGTGAAAACACTCATATAGATAAAATACTTTTTTTCTTTAAAGTGCCAGTGTAGGGACTCTGTGAGCATAGGCAGATGTATCTCTCAGTTCAAGGCCAACCGCGGCCACATATTTAGAGACCTTGTCTCCAAAAAAAAAAAAGGTTGAGTGGATAAAATTCATGTGAACTTTTTGGGCCGGAGAGATGGCTCAGTTGCTAAGAGCATTGCAGAAGGTCGTGTCAGTGTCCAGCACCCACGTGGTTGCTCACAGTCACCTGTCCCTAAGAGGGTCAGACGTCCTCTTCTGGCCTCTGTGTGTAGTTAATACAAGTAATAAATCAATCCTTCCTCCCTCCCTCCCCGTGACAGGGTTTCTGTGTGTAGCCCTGGCTGTCCTAGAACTTGATTTGTAGACCAGGCTGGCTCAAACTCAGAGATCTACTTCCCTCTGCCTCCCAAGTGCAGAGATTAAAGGTGTGTGCCATCACTGCCCAGCTATAATAAATCTTAAAACATTAAGAATAACCAAACAAAAACTCCAAACTCAAACATGTCTGGCTGCTGTTGGCGCTCCGGTGTCACAGGGCAGTGACGTTCTGAGCTGCTGTTCAGAGCTTCCCGTTGTCCAGGGGCAGCAGCTGTAGTTTTCATCTGAGGA
Source organism: Peromyscus attwateri (assembly GCA_902168425.1). Lineage (NCBI taxonomy): Eukaryota > Metazoa > Chordata > Mammalia > Rodentia > Cricetidae > Peromyscus > Peromyscus attwateri. The sequence goes on along the minus strand of CABHPP010120584.1, from coordinate 41,528 downwards.
GTTCCTTCAGTTCTTTTTTACCCTGTGTAGATAAAGCTGTTTGGTTTTTGAGATAGGATATCACTATAGCCCTGGTAGCCATGAAACTCACCCTGTAGTTCAGGCTGGTCTCACACTCGAAATAATCCTCCTGCCTCAGTCCTTTTGAGGTTGAGATAAGAGGCTACTGGTAAGCATTTTAAAGCTCTGTACATTTATTACTCAACAACTTGAATTTTTCTCCTTCAGTATGTTTTCAGTATCCACTCCTATGTGTTTTTGATATGCTGGTGAGGTAGGGTGGGGAAACTGAGCCTCTACTCTGTTCTTGGCCCTGGATCCTTTTTACTTGTCCTTACATAGGCATGACAATATTTAAAGGTTGAGACTTGGGCTTTTTCTGAATTCCTCCCAGAAGAGTCTCAGCTACTCTGTCATTCGGATGTGTGGCAGGAAGTGACCCACCCCGGCAGGTCTAAGTGTCTGTTCTGCTTTTGAGGAGACCTGCCTGTCACAACTTAGCTATCTTCTCCCTTATTCCGGTCCCCCTCCAAATGTTCAGGGGAGTGACTGTGCCATGTGGTCAGATTGGACAAGGCTCCCAAGCCCCAGTTGCTGATAGGGGTGACCTGGCCTCCAGCTTGGGTCACAACTCTCTGGAGAGTGCCAGCTGCAGGCCAGGAGGAGCTGGGCAGCAGGACCTCTGTGCCTTATGATTGGGCTGCATGTGTCCTTGCCTTTGTCTGCTTCGTGAGACCTGCCTTCTTCCAGATGGGAGTGATGTTTCTCAAAGCCCCAGGATAGAAACTGCCCTAAAGGAGAGTTCCACTGCATCAAACTGTAGGATTAACTTTTTCTTCCCCATTTCCAAAGAGTCCATTGCTTGAGTAGAACCAAATAAAACCAGAGCAGCCCCCTTCCCCCACTGGTGCTTGGTGAAGCTTCAGAGCACACCATAGGGGGGAAGTCTCTGTGGCCTCCCCCCCCCCCAGCCCTTAGTTCTTTAGAGCAAGGTGGACCTCTGTGCTACCTGTCATCATGCTTCCATGCTGGAGTCCTGTCACCTCCCCCACAGTCCATCTGGACCATCTCCATCAAGACTTGAGTTCTGATGCACTCTTTCCCACCTGGCCTCTGCCTCTCTGCTCCCCTAACCACTCAGACCTGTCACCTGACACCCTTGGCCATTTCAGTCTTTGCCCAGCTGTGCATTCCTGGGTGGAGTAATCCTCAGCCCCTAGGATAGCAGCTCCCCTGGTAGAGGTCCAGGGCTGCCATTGAGGGAAGGAGTGGGAAGTGTTTGTTTCTCCTCTCCCTCCCTCCTTCCCTCCCTCCCTTCCCTTCCTCCCTTCCTTCCCCCTGGGGTCTAAGGTTCCCCAGGTTACAAACATCAGCTGTCAGCTTTGTCCATGCTTTACCCACTTACTGCCCTCCTCTGCTCATGTCTGGGGCACACATTTTGGAGTATTACTAACAGTCAGGACAACAGAGTCTAACCTCTTGAGTGTTGGCATGATGCTCAGTTGCAGCTTGGAGAAGCTTTTCAGTCTTTCAGAGTGTGCAGCTGCTGGCCCCAAGCCCTTCTTGAGGGAGACTTAGCATAGTGTGTTAGTGTGGCAGTTGGACTGTGTGACTTGTGTCTATGTGTTAGCAGGGGATGGTCACTGGCCTGCCGTACTTAGCCTGTGCTGGGTACCTTGGCTCTAGAAGACTTCTTAGAGGTTCTGGTCTCTGCTGCAGCATTTGGTCTGTGGCATTTGACTTAGAGCTAGCTTCCTGCCCAAGGTTCTCCAGCCTACAGATAGCAGTTAATGGTGTTTGTGCTGCCTCAGAGGCCCACCTTTGGTAGACCACAAGGACTCAGTCCCCTTGGTCCCGGGGCTGGCAGAGGCACCCGTATAGGACTCTTGCTGAGGGAGCCCTTTGCTGTACCCCACCTGCCCACCAGCCTTCAGGCTCCACTGATGGTTGTGAGGGTTGCTGCACTGTGCAGGCATGGGGCTCAGCCCTGAGTGTTGGGAGAGAGCAGGGAGATTCTTGCTCTCGGTGTTCTAGCCCACCTCCTTAGTAGCTCGATGGCCCTTTTGACCTTCATATCTCTACTCTTAAATTGATCATCATTTCCTGTGCTGCTCCTAAGCAGGCAGTGGCTGGTGAGACTCATCCTCCTGAACAGGCCTGTGGTAATTACTCTGGTGGGGGGCAGCTTTCTTTTTCCCTCTGGGAACTTTGAAACCTACCATCATTTGCAAGTGAGTGATTCAGCCCCTTACTCTGCCTCTTAGGATGCTTCCTAAGGGAGGCTGGTTTCTTCTTGCCCACTTTGTGCCTGCAGTACAGTGGCTGTCAGCACTAGACCCAGGGAGACCTTGGTCCTGCTGACCTTGAGGAGGTTGGGGCTCTTACCACAGAATACCCTGGTGGGCTAGGTTGGTCACTCCTCAAGGGCACAGCTGTGGAGGCTGAGACACTAGTGGAGAGGGCACAGCCTGCTTGGGATCTCCACCTCTGCTTGTCTTTCTGGAGGTGGGAAGGCAAATCCTAGGCATCCTTTCTCCTGCCTTCACTTAGCCTACCCTGAGGTCGGCTCAAGGTTTTGGGCCGAGGTGGGCCAAGCGCCAGGCTTCTCTGATAGGCTTCTAACACATGGACCCAGTTTGAGTGAGCAGGTAACTGTCTCCATGTGACTGTGGAAGGGGAGTTGTCCTAGAGATACAGAGAACAGTTCCCCCAACCCTGTTAGACTCTTGCTTTCCTTTAGCCCTTTTTTCCTGGATCTCACTCTGTAGACCAGGCTGACCTCGAACTCACAGAGATCCACCTGCCTCTGCCTCCTGACTGCTGCTGGGATTAAAGGTGTGCGCCACCACCGCCCGGCCCCTTAGCCCTTTCATAGCAACAAGGGAGTGAGGCAGCGGGGTGGAGAAGATGGACTTCAGGCAGGGTCTCTATGAATTCAGAAGAACTAAGAGTCTGAGGCCAAGGCCTGAGGCTGCCCTAGGAAAGCCCTTCCTGGCTGCAACAGTTGTAGTGGTGGGGTGTTGGGCAGGGCCAGACATAGAGCTTCACTCTTTCTGGTTTTTTTGAGACAGGGTTTCACTGTGTAGCCCTGGCTGTCTTGGAACTCGCTCTGTAGACCAGGCTGGCCTTGAACTCAGAGATCCACCTGGCTCTGCCTCCCGAGTGTTGGGATTAAAAGGTGTGCACCACCACTGCCTGTCAAGCTTCACTCTTGAGAGTCATAATGACCCCCAGTTCCCACATGCCCTTCTTGTCAGAGGTCCTGGGCTCCCATCTTTCTCTGTCTAGGCCTGGGTGTTCTTGTGTCCTGTCTGAGGATACTACCAGGCTGCCTCCTCACTTGTCCTAGAACTCAGAGCAGCTGTGCTTCAGGCAGCCTTGACACCCAGGGCAGTGACTTGTTTGCTTTCACAGGGAGACAAGACAGACAGATTGTCAGCAGATTTGATGGAGTTTCTGGTCAGTTGTGTTGGAGGAAGAGCAAAGCTGTAGAATTCCTGAGCTGAGAGTTTCTGGTGGAGTGGAGGGGTGGGATGGATGCTCTGGAATCTGGGGAGGTTGTCATGGTCTAGTGTAGAGTGGCAGAGTTGGGGGCAGATGATAGGGTTTGGGACCCTATCCCGATCCACTCTGTACTGAGTCATACTAGGGCTAAAGCATCAGCCATACCTAGGTGGTGCCACGCTGAAGCTCCTGGGTCCTCAGTTTTCTGAGATGGGGCAGGGAGCCTTCTGGGTCTGTGAAGAGAGTGACTAGATGGGGGAGCGGGGGAGGGGGGCATGACACTCTGGTTTGGCCATGGGAGCACATCCTTGATATGATGCCCTATTCTCCCAGAACCTGGAAGGGGTTCCAGAACTGGCATTGTCCAGGACAGGCCTTCCCTACCATATTTGCCAGTGTGGAAACTGAGGTACCTGCAAGGAGATACCCTGCCATCTAGGTTGCAGAATCAGAAAGCTTTCCCATTGAGCCTGCTGGAGGTGTGAGCTGAGGTTCTCTGCAGGGCGAGAGATACATATATTTTCATGGGACACAAATGTCCCATGAAAACTATCCCCTGGATCCTGCCAGAACTCAGCCAGATTTTTTTCTTGCCTGTCCATAGTGAACTCTGGGTCTCTCTTGACTTTCCCTAGTCTGGTGTCTTGTTGTGTTAAGACCTGGGGTTGAGCGGCCCCTTTAAGAGCGCCTTGTCCCAGACCCTGCTGTGGAATGCTAGCAAGCTGTCCTCCTGTCTCTGCTAGGGTTAACAACACTTCACTTCAGCTGTGTTGTCTGGAACCGGTTCAGACTGGTTTTCTGGAAAGTGCTTTGTCTCTCTGACTGAATCCTGGGAAGGGTCATGTGGAGCCCAGTGATGTCATGGGATCAAAAACTGACTCAGCGGTTTGTGGGTTTTGATTTTTTTTTTGTTTTTTTTTTTTCCTCCTTTTTCTTTAAATCAAGGTTATGTGTGTGCCACAGGTACAGGGCCATGTGGTGGCATGTTGGGATGGACCAGTCTGTACTCTGCTAAGAGTGTGTCTCTGCCAAACAAAGAGCTTAATGTGACCCACACTTCTGGCTCCCTGGAGGGGAGCAGCAGAAGGGAGCTCAGGCACACAGCACCTGAGGTCACCTCTGTCCGCGTCCCCCACGCACCCCAGGGCTGGTTTTCAAGCTCACAGTCAGCACCGTTTCTCCATAGAAGAACCCTGTCCAGTGACAGCTGCTGCTGCTTTCCTCCCACTTGGACTCCATGGCTTCTCCTAGAGGGCCACACCCCGGAGGCCTGTGGACCCCTTTCCTGCCCAGTCATCCTGAAGGTGTGAAGAAAGTCTTGGAGGGACTTCTCTGGTCCTGTCTTTGTCCCTTCTCCAGCTAGCCTCCTCCATGAGGAAAACAATCACCCTCCAGACTTTAAGAAGGGTCTGCTTCTCTGTGCCTGGTTCAAATGCTGTGTCCTCCCTTTCACATACAGAATGAGTGAAGAAGCATGTCGAACCCGCAGTCAGAAGCGAGCCCTTGAACCCGACCTAACGGAGGATGATGTGGAGAGCAAGAAAATGAAAATGGAGAGAGGACCATCAGAGCTAACCATGGACGGAGACACCAGGGTGATGCCTGAGCTGGGTGCAGGCCCAGCCCAGGGGTTGCTGAGGACAACAGAGGCCATGGCCACGGGATCAGGTGAAGGAATGGTAGGAGACGGGCCTGTGGACATGCGTACCTCACACAGGTGAGTAAGAAGAGTTGGTGGGTTGGGCTGGAGCCTAGCAGAGGCTAGGTGCAGGGACAGGGTGTCCCTGAGTCCTAGGCTGGGGCACTGTCAGTGCCAGGTCTGTGAGTCTCATAGAGGAGGAAGTCCCTTGCTGTCTGTGGGTCTGCCACTTTTGGGGTTCTAGGAGGACTGGAATATTCCTTTGGTGTGAGTGCCTCAGGGAGGCCAGCCTGCCATGCCCTACCTATGTCACTTCTCAAAGAAAGGGCCTCCCACTGCTCTGACAGACTGCTGCCATCTGCTCTGTGGGTTTCTCCTGGTCATCACTAATTACTTCAGGGGAGCTTTGCTGGTACTCAGGCTTTATGACACTCAAAGGTGAAAGCCTGAAGGAAGTCAGACTAACCTCCCACCAGGTCTTCACTCAGAAACCTTGGTTTCCCAGTACCTGCATTACCCTTTCTTCAGAACACTCTAGAATGGAGCATTTACCCCAGACTCCACTGAGGGCACAGCCTTCCACCCTGTGATGGAACTTCCTCTGACCCCCTCTTCTGCCCACCAGGATCCTTTACCTTGAGGATCCCAGCCCAGCTTGCCTCATGTTTACCCAGTGAGGGCCAGAACAGGTGGGGTGCAGGAAGCTAGTTCTCCACATGTTCCTTATAGTGCATAGGGTTTCAGTCTGTCAGCTTTGTGCAAAATCCAGAGTGTTGGGACCCTGAGGGCTTCCACATTGGCTGGTGTACCTTAGAATCCTGATGGCCTGGAGGTCAGTGGGAAAGTCCAACCTTCCTTCTATTGAGAATACTTCATGAATTTGCCATTAGGAAGGCTTTTCTCATCTGGGCAAACATGGCAGGATATGCCCATCATTCCAGGAGGTACAGACAGGAAGTTGAGTAGTTCAAGCTTCATTTTCAGCTGCATAAGGAGTTGGAGGTCAGCCTGGGATACACAGGATCCTGTCTCGCTAACAATCCTCTACCTCCCTCAAAAACTTCTCTTCCTCTCTGATTGCTCTCTGTTGCCCTGTTCTAAACCTAAGGACTTATTTACAAACAAGTCAAAGTGACAGGCTGGGGCTCCTTTTTCTCCCTGGACCTTCTGGGTCCTCAGCCCTCTATCTAGTGAGATCTTTGATGGATGAGCTCCCAAAGCCGAGGGAGAGGGAGATGCCAGATCTGTTCGGTATTTTGTCTGCTGGGGCCTGCTCCTTTGTGGGTGGGCTGGTGAAGTCCAAAGTTGAGTGTTAAGGGGTGGAAGAGTCCCTCTTCTGTTGCCGAAGCCCAGGACTGCACCAGGCCTCTGATCCTCTGGGGCCTCCCTGGGCTGTTGGTTTCTAAACTGTCTCTTGGATGTGGCATTCACTGAAGCTGCTTAGGATGATTTCTTATGATACTTAAGGATATGGGAAACAGATCACCCAGAGACTCTGGAGTGAGGGTTGCCTACAGACTAGAGACCCCAGGGCCCTGGCTGGTACAAGTGTAAGAATGGAGAAGAAACTTAATCCCACTGGGGCAGAGTGGGGGGCCAGGTCACATGCTCCAGCTCTCCTTGGGCGGAACATCCCAGCCACATTTCTTCCTGGTGTAATAGTCACCCTGTCTCGCAGATTGATGAAGCGAGTGGCAACCTCTCCAGTGTGGGGACAGTCTGAAGTTTAGCTCTAGTTTCTGTGTTTGGTCTTCCCTGGACTATCTGGCCAGGGTCACCTTTAGGGACTTTGTGTGTTCTGTTGGTGTCAGGCAGGAGTTGGGTTCTGTGGATACTCATGTAATGAGTGTGTCCACCCAGAGTAGTGAGGGTGTGAGGTAAACCCCCCCCCCCCCCTGTTTTTTTTTTTTTGTTTTTTGAGACAGGGTTTCTCTGTGTAGCTTTGGTGCCTGTCCTGGATCTTGCTCTGTAGCCCAGGCTGGCCTCGAACTCGGAGATCCGCCTGACTCTGCCTCCTGAGTTCTGGGATTAAAGGCGTGTGCCACCGCCGCCGCCGCCGCCGCCACCACCACCACCACCCATCTTGGTGAGGTACTCTTGCTTTGGGCTCACCACACTTGTATTTAGAGAATATTTTGCCGGGTGGTGGTGGCATACGCCTTTAATCCCAGCACTCGGGAGGCAGAGCCAGGCGGATCTCTGTGAGTTCAAGGCCAGCCTGGTCTACAGAGTAAGGTCCAGGAAAGGTGCAAAGCTACACAGAGAAACCCTGTCTTGAAAAAATAAATAAATAAAATTAAAAAAGAGAATATTTTATCAGATGCATATAGACAAAGCCTTGCAGGCTTAATGCTATGCATTACCCTATTCAAATGGAACAATATTTTAAGCTGAACATTTCTAGACCAATATGGCTGTTAATTTCCATACAGTGCCAGCTCGACCTGGTAAACTAGCACACTTTGCCAAGGTTGATAAGACAAAGCTAGTTTCCAAAAATCAAATCATACAGATAAGGATACATATAAGGAGCAATGTGTGCAACATTAGTGGCCACAGCTTTCCAGGTTCTACAGTCAGATGAGCCAAACTAGAGGCGTTCAAGTAGTATGTCAGCTATAAATTGTGCCCAAAGACGTGTTTTTATTTTTTTTAACTTTTTTTTTTTTTTTTTCTTTTTCTTTTGAGTCAAGGTCTTGCTGGTAGCCCTGGCTGGCCTGGAACTATGGATGTAGACTAGACTAGCCTTGAACTCAAAGAGATCCATCTTCCTGCCTTTGCTTCCCATTACTGGTTAAAGATGTGTGCCAACATGCCTGGCTTCTTTAAGTTTTTTTGTTAACTTTGGGGGGTGGGGTGTACATGGGAATCTGTGCTCATGGAGCCCAGAAGTCAGCTACAGGTATCACTCAGAAGCTGTGCAGAAATTGAGCCCCAGAAACCCACCTGTCTCCATGTCCCCAGCCCTGAGATTATGGGCACCACCAAGCCCTGCTGTTTATGTGGGCGCTTGGGGTGGAGCCGTCTCCCCGGCACCTGCTCTGTAGATTTGACAAGTGTCCAGACCGAGAGGTAAACATGGATGGTCCTCTGGGGTTGCAGCCACTGCCCTCCAAGGGTATGTGGTTTCCTGACTTTGGACAGCTTAGTTTCAGGTTAGCTTGGTTTGTATTTGTAGACTTATGTCTGTCCTCTTTGTCACCTGGCTTTCATTCCACACTGTGTCTGTGAGATTTGTACGCACTGCTTCATAGTCCAGGCAATGCTCTCTGTCCCCATGGGTTCCACACTAACAGTTTCAACCAGTCACAGTCCGAACTAATGAGTAGGCTGGGGAGGGTGTAGCCCAGTAGTAACATGTTTTCACTGCCATGACAGAATGCCTGACGAAAGCTGCTTGACAGAGAAGTTTAGTTGGGTAGTGGTTTGAGGATATAACCCCTTGTGGCAGGGAGGGATGGAGGCAGGAGCATGAGGCAGCTGGTCAACAGCAGTGTTTCTGTGATCACAAAGCAGAGAATGAGGAATGATACTGGTATGCAAATCGTTTCTTCCTTTTCATGCAGAATTGGACCCCAGGCCATGGTGTGGTGCTGCCTTCATTCATAGTGCCTAGAGGTGTGTCTTTTAGGTGATTGTCAATTCCATCAGGCTGACAGTCAGTCAGTCACGATTAACCATCGCAGCCTAGCACCCAAAAGAAAAGTGTGTAGGATTTGTGCTTATGCTAAACATGTAAGGACTTTCTGGTTGCTAGTCCCTAAGCAGAGTGTCAGCTGTTTTGAATGATGTACAACACAACATGTACAAACAGAGGCTAGAGCATCTCAGAACTTGGGGGGTGGAGAAGGCCTGGCGTCACCGGCCACTGGTACCAAGGGTTTTGACTATATGCTTTTCTTTTTTTTTCTTTATGTTTATGTATGTGTGTCGGTTTATGTGTCCAAGACGGTGTGTCAGCTCATTGAAGCTGGAGTTGCAGGCATTTGTGAACGACCTGACTGACGTGGGTGCTGGGAATTGAATTCCAGTCCTCTGCAAGAGTAGTATGTGCTCTTAACCACTGAGCCTTTTCTCCAGCCTGCTTCTAGAATTCTAATTGGCTCTTTTTCAAAACTTCTTTTTGTCTCATGCTCCCATCATGGACATTTTGAAGGCTAGGGTAGGCTCTGGTGGTAGCAGAGACATGGAATTTCTGTTTTCTTTGAGGAGGAGACTGGATTCAAATCACTTCAGTAATGGCTCTGTGAATATCCGTGTGTATCATTGCAATCAGGTGACTTAGAACATGGGTGGCAGATGTAGTGGTGGGGTCAGCACTCTATACCCCTGTCTTCCACTCTAAAGTTTGTCTGGCTGTCTCGTAGTATGTGTTTTATATTTGGAATAAATTGAGATTAGGGAGCAATTTGGGATTATGACTGAAGAAAGCATCAGATCTCCTTCCCAAAAGGCAGTGGGTGGCACAGTGAGACAGAAACTGTGCTCCTCGGCACCTGGGAGCCTGCCATAGCTCACAGCATCTTCCTGGAAGCACTTTCTCTGGAGCTTACTGGCCTTGGGAGTATGTGACCTGGGACTACTACACATTCTCCCACTCCTTGGCGAGTGTAGGCTGAGGACCAGCAGCTTGTTTGGGGTATGGGGCCTAGGGCAGCACTTTGCCCATCATGGATTTTGGTCATTGAATCTTGAAAAGATAATGACCCAGTGCTGTGAGGACCAAGAGTTAAAGCATGGCCTGGGCCTGTCTCAAACAAGGAAATAACTTTAAAGTACAAAGAAGAAAGCAATGTTTAACATAAATAAACGAAGACAAAGTTGCTGAGGAAAAGAGAACAGGAAAGAAGGCAGAGAAGTATGCAGAGCAGCCACGCCAGTGGGCAGGGGGCATCAGGCTGGATAATGAAGCCCAACTCAGTCACACAGTGTCTCTCTTTAAGTGACACCCTCTAGGTTTGAGGAGAGAGAGAACAAAGCAAACACCAGAGCCCTGGGTGAGTTCATGAACAATAAAGTGATTTGAAGACAGAAACTGTTATCTTATAGGATTGCCAAGCAAGAGAGGGGCTTTGGGGGTGGGGACTCTCACTGTGTAGTTGAGGCTGGAGTGCAGCACATAGAGATTCTCCTCCTGTCTGTCTTCTGAATGCTAGGATTAAAGATGTGTGCCAGCCCAAAGAGGGATGTTTTATAAAATAAGGAAGAAATCAGTCACGAGCACATGTGCACCTAACCACATAGCTCTGAATGCCCAAGGCCTAGACCGGTAAGATTCATGTTAGAAATAGATGATTCTTGGGCTGGTGAGATGGTTCAGTGGATAAAAGCACTTGCCACTCAAGTCTGGCAACTGAGCTTAAATCCACAGAACCCATATAAAGGTGGGAGCAAGCTGTCCTCTGTCTTCCACATGCACACTGGTGTGTGCTTCTCTCCCATCATGCACAAACACAATGGTAATAATTTTTAAAGGACAGAAGGTTACTGATGTCACGATTTACTCTTGGCACATAGTAAGGCAACTAGACACAGTCAATAAGGTTACAGAGGACATAGCCACTGTAGACCCATTCAGCCTGGCTGGCATCTGCATAGCACAGTACAGCTGAAGTGCTTTGAACATCCTCTGGGTTGGCTGTATATATGTGTGTGTGTGTGTGTGTGTGTGTGTGTGTATATAAAGATGACAGACAACAGCAAGCATTGGTAGTGGTGTATGGAAACCAAAGCCTCTCGTATGCCCTTGGTCAGACTAAAGTAATACAAGCAGACATTTTTCTTCACATTTAGACATGAAGACATGACTGAGGAAAAAAATGGAATCACTTTCTTCACACGGGAACTCAGGTGTCCGTAGTCTTAGCAGCATGGTGCATGCCAGCCCCAGAGGACATAGGAGATACCCAGGTGTCTGTAAAGCAAGTTAATATTGCATTCAGAGGAAGGAAGTAGAGAACGTTTTAAGACACAGATGAACCACAGCTGGCCATGCTGAAGGGGCCATAGCAGACCCCAGTGACTGGCCACATAAAATTAATTTAGAGGACATGGCCAAGAAAAAGGTATGCATGAGGCCTTGAGTTCCATCTCCAGCACTGAGAACAAAAGGAGGGTAGGATTAGAGATAAAGCCCACAAAATGGCCCAGTGGATAAAAAAAGGGGCTTGCCACCCACCTAGTCTGATAACCTATGTCTGAGCCCCAGGACCCACATAGCAGGAGAAAACTTAAGTCGAGTCCCTCACCTCCATGTGCAGGCTGTGTCACATGTGTGCCCCAGACACACAAAACAGTGTCATTTGAAAATTTAGACTAAGATCTGGAAAGGAAGGCATGGATAGCTATGTGGGGCCAGGCAATGGGAGCTCAGTACAAGGGGACGACATCTTGGTGATTATCTCATAGCTCTGATGCTAAAAGACACTGAGTTGTACTTCTTTTATTGTAGAGTCTCATGTCATTTAGGCTGCTTCTAAACTCTTTATCCTCCTGATTCCATCTCATGAGTGTGAGCGCCTCCACACTAAATAGTGCTGTTCATGACACTGAGTTCTGCCGTGTGTTATCCCTCCGTGTGGATGTTTTAGAAGCAAACGGGGTTCAGCAGTCTGGCTCAGTGGGGAAGTGCTCCCTTTTTGTGTATAAAGCCACATGTTCCACCTCTAAAACTGAAAAAAAGTGGAAGTTAAAATTCTAGTTCATGAAAACAAAATCCACAGAGGTTACTGTGGCTTGAGTTTTCCTGCCTGGCCCACGGTCAGGATAAATCTCTTTCACCTGCCAGTCCCACAGCCGCTCAGACCCAACCAAGGAAACACAGAGACTTCTATTGCTTATAAACTGTATGGCCGTGGCAGGCTTCTTGCTAACTGTCCTTATATCTTAAGTTATCCATTTCCATAAATCTATACCTTGCCACATGGCTCGTGGCTTACCAGCATCTTTACATGCTGCTTGTCCTGGCGGTTGCTGGCTGGCAGGCAGTCTCCTTCTGCCTTCCTGCTCTTTTAATTCTCTCTGTTAGTCCTGCCTACTTCCTGCCTAGCCACTGGCCAATCAGTGTTTTATTAGCAACACATTTGCCATACAGAACATTCCCACAGCAGGTTACCCAGGGTTTTGTGTCTTGTTCTGCAAGGTCTGTCAGCGGTGAGATTGTGGGCGTGTACTGCCCTCTCTGGCCTGGACCTCTGGTCAAGGCTGAGCTGGTGCAGAGGGAGCTGCTTGCTGCCCTACATCCACTCCCCTCCATCCTTCTTCCTTTCCTTCCCCAGGACTGGGACGATAGGTGGGCTACCATGTGGGACTTGAGTGAACCTTTTCTGTGGCATCATCTCCTTGGGCTGCTGCAGGGTGAGTCCTGTGCACTGTCGAGAAGAAGGCAATGTTGGCAATATGACTTCCTTGAAGGGAGTGACAGTGCTCCCTAGCAAGGCTGTCTCCATGCCCTCATTTACCCTGAGAGGAGGCTGCAAGGTCTGTGTTTGGTCAAGTTGGTCTTGGAGTCCAGTGTCTACTTCCAACCCTTCGTAGGTTGATGCTGGCACCTGCCCTTCAAGCAAGTGTGTCTCCTCCCTCCCTCCTCTTCCTTTGTGTTGGTGGCTTGTTTACTACAGGATGGAGTGAGCACAGGCTGTGGCATACTTGCCTTTCGGCAAGCTTGAGGGCCCTCAATCTTTGCAAACTTGAAGTTCAGTCTTTGGATTGTGGAGTTCAGATCCCTGGTGTGGCACTGTAGCCTCTGATAAGCCAGGACACCAGAAGGGCACTGGTGCGGGTGCTGATGCCATGTCCTTCAGACAGAATCACTGAGAGAGAGAGAGCACTGAAGGGCAGTGGCACATCTGTAGAAACCTGTGGCACTGAGGCGTAGCACACCCACTAGTGTTCCCGTGTCCCCCACAAAAGCCAGGTAGCTCTGAGAGTGCTGAGGGGAGGGCTGGGTGGGTGGCCTTGCCTCCTTTGTGCAGAGATAGGGCAGGCCTCAAAACACATGCACAGTGCCAAGGCCAGCAGCCCAGGTTCCTGGTGCAGTGCTTTTTACTAGGAGCTACTTGGGACAGAAGGTAAAGGTAACTCCGGAATGGCCACCCCATAAAGAGATCTTCAAGTCACAATGAAGAAAGGGCCTGGCATTGCTGCATGCTTTTAATCCCAGCACTCTAGGTAAGAGCAGGTAGATTTCTGTGAGTTAGAGACCAGCCTAGTCTACATAGAGTTACAGACCAACGAAGGCTACACAGCAAAAACCCTATCTTAAAATAAGAAAAGAAAAGAGAAAAAGAGGGAAGGTTTAAGGCTAGAGAGATGGTTCGGTGGATAAATTGCTTGCTGTATAAGCTTGAGGACCAGAGTTTGGATTCCCCAGAACCCATGTGAAAGCTGGGCAGGACATACGGCTACTTGTAACTCCAGCACTCAGGAAGCAGAAATGGGATCTCCAAGGGCAAGCTGGCTGTCTAGACCAGAGTAGTCTGAGTTGGCAGATAATGGGTTCAGCAGAACATCCTGCCTCACCGCAAGTGGAGAACCATCAAGGAAGACACTTTTAAGTAAACTCCAGGACTTCACATACGTGTGCATGCACACCACAGATGCATGCACATCACAGGTGAACATACACACAGAGAAAAGGCTTATGCTCTAGGGATGTGGTTGTGTTCTGAGGCCCAATGCGTTTGGGCCTGTGGTAAAGCCACAAATGGTGAGAGTGTAGGTAGAGGAAACTGTCCAGCTCCTGGTGGCTGGGGGTAGCAGAAACGAGAGTCCCATATTTGTCTTTGTGGACACATAACACATGGCTTCTGTTGATGCATGCTGTCTGGGCAGAGCCTCTCCTAATGCCACTCTGTTGTGAGTTCTGACAGGCACACACACACATTTGAATCAGCAGGGTGAAGAACCAAATCACCCAGAGCCTCCCAAGAGCCTTCCAGTGTCACACACTCCCTACCCTCCCTGTTGTCTGGCTTCCTTGGCTCAACGTTGGTATGTGGTGTTGGCTGAGTTCTGAGTTCTGCAGCCCCCACTCTTCCTTACATGGGCTCTGATTTGGGCTGAACACTGCTTTGCATGCCATGTGATTATCTCATAGGGACAGTGACCGTCCTTGCCCTTACTCCATGCCCAGCAGTTGATAGCAGGCTCCTGAGGTCCGTGTGGTTCAGTAATGCGCAGGAAGCTGAAGGCCTCCCCCTCAAAACGTCCAGGTTTTTAGTATATGTGGCAACTTATTCCTTATGACTCTGCCACTAGGTCCTTGACGTGCATCTGTGCCAGGTCCTCCTCTGTCACCTTCCCCCTCTAACGGAAGCACAAGGCCAGGTCTATAAGAGAAAGGTGACTGAGTGCCCATCATAAGCTGCATTTGGGGGTAACCATACACATGGGGACAGGCTGGACATCTTCCCCAGAATGCAGACTAGGTCTGCCAGCTGTCTGCTGGAATGAATCCCGAATAAACACCTGTGGCTCACATGTTAGGGTGATGTCTTAGGATACAGCCTCAGCATGTGCGTGTGTGGATCTTTGCCTCGATTTTTTTTCTTTTTCTTTTTTTTTTTTCAAGACAGGGTTTCTCTGTGTAGCCCAGGCTGTCCTGGAATTCACTCTATAGACCAGGCTGGCCCCCAGCTCAAAGATCCACCTGCCTCTGCCTCCCAAGTGCTGGGATTAAAGGCGTGCACCATCACTACCACCTCTTGTAGCCCCTATCAGGAAGCCTGTGTCCTACACTGTGCTCCTGGTCTGAGGGTAAGTGTAGCTTCTTGGGTGGCTCTCAAACCCATCCTCCACCTTGAATCTTCTGCCTGTCTCCAGTGCCCTTGAGTCCTGGTACTTGCTGCCTTTCTCTGTAATTCTGTGCTCTATATGGACTTGAGTAAGCACTGGGTGACTTGAAGGACAGGGAATGCCTCCTTAAACTCAAGAGAAGACCATCGGCCGCCTGTGTCATAGCTATCTTGTAGGCAGGTTCTGCTCTTGGGAACTTAGGTACATGCCCTTAATACTCCTTCTGGGCTCTCTCCTGCCCCAGTTGCCAGCTCTGGACTCATGGCCCTTTACATCTCTTTCTCAGTTTCTGCCTCTTTTCGCTGGGTTTCTTGTTCCCACCTTCTCCCTCTCTCTTCGCCTGTCCCTGTCCCTCCCTCCCTCCTTCCCTCCCCCCCCCCTTTGGTTTTTTGAGGCAGGGTTTCTCTGCCCGTCCTGGAACTCAGTCCTGTAGACCAGGCTGGCCTTGAACTCAGAGATTCATCTGCCACTGCCACCTGAGTTCTGGGATTAAAGGTGTGTGCCACCGCTGCCCAGCTTTGTTTTCCCTAGACTTGTTTGCATGTGTATCTGTGCACCACATGTGTGTGCCTAGTGCCCATGGGGGCCAAGAGAACATGTCAGATCTCCTGGAACTGGAGGAGCACAGGTGGTTGTTAGCTGCTGTGTGGGTGCTGGGTACCCAACCCAGATTCTCCGGAAGATCATCGAGTACTAACCTCTGAGCTGTCTCTTCAGCCTCATCAGTTGCTTTTAATTGATAGCTTTTTCTCTGGCCCAGTGCTCCTTGAGGGAGTCCTCCTGTCCAGATGGAAGAGTGGAGTGAAGAAGAGTCTTTGGTGTATAGAGCAGGTAGAAGCAAGAGTGGGTACTAGGACCTAATGGTTTGGTGGCCCCACGTGCAGCAGCAGGAGTCACATCAGACGGCAGACTGTTGTAGCCCATGAAAGGCCTCTTTAAGAAAAGAGTGGTAGGCTTTCTGAGAAGGGTTCTGGGTTGTATTTTGATACTGTCAAGAAGATTAACCCAGCATGATAGTGAGTCTGCAGAGAGGAAGAGCCAGGAGCCCTGGTGTGCTGTGTCTTGGTTCCTCATGGCCTTGGATGCTTCATGCCTCCCCCTCAGAGCCCTGTTGTCTCTGTCTGATTGCAGTGTAAGACTTTTCATAGTGCTCAAGGGACAAGTGTGTGAGTTTCTGAAAATACGAGACTGGAGAGGGGATATGCCCCAGACGCCTGAGGGAGGAAGGACATGCAAAGCCAGGGAGATGCTAAGTTCCCTGACGCTGAGGTTCAGGCAAGTGCCATGGTAACATGGAAGGCCCTGTACTCCCTCAGGAGCGGGAGACGGAGAGGTGGTGTCTGGTGTCCAGAGAAATGGGAGACATGCCAGTAATTGCTGTATGTTCCTATTCTTCTATCCCAAGCCATAGGACGGGTGTGTGTGTGTGTGTGTGTGTGTGTGTGTGTGTGTGTGTGTGTGTGTGTGTGTGTTCTGTTTGGAACATTTAGTAGGTTTGCACGGAGAGGCTGCATTAATTAGTTTCTGTACTGTTTCAGTTTAGTATAAGTGCCACCAAACCAAGTACTTGAGCCGAGGTTTCATGTAGCCCAGGTTGTCCTTACTGTGTAGCTGAGGAGAGCTTTGAACTTCTGATCTGCTTCTACCTACAAAGCGATGGGATGGCAGGCCTGTGTCACTACACCAGCATATAGCTTAAACCTTTTCTTTTAAACAGTCTCACTATGTAGCCATGGCTGGCTTTGAACTCATGGAGATCTGCCTAATCCTGCCTCCTGAGTACTGGGATAAAGGGTGTGCGCCCCTTTGCCTGACATTTGAAAACACAGCTTTGGCAGCCAGGGAAAAAGTCAACACAGGTCATGACATTTTGGGATGACAAGATTGGGGAATCCACCCAGTGACCCAGCCTCTTTTCTGGAGCTGGAAAGATAGCTTGACAGTTGAGAGCTGTAGCTGCTCTTCCAGAGGACCCATGTATATGGCTCCAGGGATCTGATGGCTCCAGGCAACTTGGATTTGTGGAATATGACTGTGGACATCTAATGTAGCAGGAAATTTAAAAATAGTTATTAATTGAATTAAAGATGGCTGTAATAAGCCTCTGAAGTAGCAGCATACATGATGTTATCTAAGTCAGTGACTATCTCTGTTTAGTAAATCTCTTGGAATACTTGGCTGCTGGGCCCTTTGTTTTTGTGCTTGGTGGTGGCTGTTAGGATGGAGTCGTGCACAAGAAAGAGACCAGCGTTTGCAGTACCAAGGGAGGATGGTAGTGCTGTGGGGTGACCGTGTGTGCTTCACAGGTCCTCTGCTGCAGTTGCACCTCCAAATGAGCCTGCCCCATGGATGTGTGGAAACCACTGTGTTCCTGCACACTGAGCAAAAGAAACGTTTTTGTTTGTTCTTGAGATGGGCTGTCTGTGGTCCAGGCTATTCTCAACACTCACTGGAATCCTCCTGCCCCAGCTTCTCTCCAGTGCTTGGATTATGGGTGTGAGTCACTACACCTGACCCCAAAGAAATATATTTTTAATGTAAGTTTGTTTTTTAAAATACTTATTTATTTTTATTTTATGTGTGTGAGTGTTTTACTGGCGTGCCCCGTGTGTGTGCCTGGTGCTGAAGGTCAGAAGACGACATCAGATCCCTAGAACATATCCATGCTGGGAGCTGAACCCTGGTGCTCTGCAAAAGCAGTAAGCACTCTTAACCTTGTTGATCTGTGTCTTCAGCCCCATAGTTTAAATTTTTTGAGTATTTGTAAAGCCCTCTTGTATATCCCAACATGAACAGATCGCTGTGGACCTCAGCACAGATAGTGAACCAAGCTTCCCAAGTATTAACCATCCTGGACTCTGTTCTCATTGCTTTAGTTACCTTCAAATGTCCCTTAGTGTCCCAGGCCCCATGTGGTGTTTGGTCTTCACCACATCCTCCAGCCCTCGGGATAGTTTTGAGGTATGCTGACCAGGTGTTCTGTTGCAATCCCTCCATTGGGGTTGGATATTCTGTGGTGGCAGCATGGCTGGGGGAACCTGTACTGTCAGACTTAGTGCAGCTGGCATCGTCCTTGAGCCTCTAGTCCAGTTGGCATGTTGATTTATTCCTCACACCCTTTGGAAAGAAGCTCTTGTACCGCCTGTGCTATAAAGTGTGGGGCTCTGGCTGCTTCCTCAAGGGAGGACTGACTGTTCATTCTGATTTCTTAGGATTCTTCTGGGAGTTGAACCTGTCGTTGGAATGATTGAACACTCCTTTCTGTAGGCACAGAGGGACTCTAAATGTCCCAGCTTCACACAACCCACATTTCTAAACTTTGCTCATCAGAATATTCTACTTGCCGGGCGGTGGTGGCGCACGCCTTTAATCCCAGCACTCGGGAGGCAGAGCCAGGTGGATTTCTGTGAGTTCGAGGCCAGCCTGGGCTACCAAGTGAGTTCCAGGAGAGGCGCAAAGCTACACAGAGAAACCCTGTCTCAAAAAATCAAAAAAAAAAAAAAAAAAAAAAAAAGAATATTCTACTTAATGGCTGGTCTCAATCAGCACCAGGAATTTTTTTTATGAAGTTATGGTCTTTGTGTTGACCATTTTGGGAGAAGTTCCTAAAGTATACAAGTCTTTACTTCCCCCTTTTTTCATCCAGGAAAGGTCATATGTCACACTACAGGACTGCTTCATCTGTCTCCTTTGTCACAGAGTATTAAAAAAACACATTTCAGGACTCCTGTGATGAACGGTGTTCTGATCCAGAGGTGGAGCCAGCCAAGCATCATGACTTGAGTGACCTTCTGTCCACACACTGACGTACACTGCCTGACTTGGGCTGAGTACACATCTTGAACTCAAATGTCTAAAGGGGCAAACCAGGCAGCTGTGCTGGTGCCTACTCTGGCTTCTTGTGGTTTTTCCCAGCATACAGGCCAGTTTTGCTCTGCTGGTGAGCAAGCTGGCCTCTTTTCTGGGAGGTGTGATTACATATATTTGCTATAGGTCCAGCTTCTACTTTGCTGGGGCATTGTATGATGTTCCTTTCTGGGGGGACTTTGGCCTGGATCTCACCCTCTGGTGCTGGGCACCTCCCCCTAACCAAATGTCACCCCAGTATTTTGACACTCAATTGGTGACCTGCTGTAGGACAAGTTCCTGTTTACTGATGAAGTGTGAGGCTACATCCTTGTCCTTACACTATCTCTTTCTTACCTACTTGAAGGTGCTACTGTGGATGCTGCCAGTGACCCAGGACTTTAGCTATAAAGATGAGCTTTTAACTCCACAAATGGGACATGATTACCTGAATGACAGTCAGAGCTGACAGTGCATGGGGACCAGCTTCTCCCTGTGCACATGTTCTTTCCTGAGCAACCCTCATGGGCCACCTCACCCCCCACAGTGGCGTTCTCATCCCTGGAGGGTCCAAGTTGTCTGCAGGGTTTGGCTGAGTGACCCTGGGCAGTCACTGACCTAGTCCTGCCATGACTTGTGTCTTCCCTTGCACACTGGCAGTACTGTTAATAAGGAGTGTCACACTGAGGTTGACATGGGTGGCCACTGTAAATGGTCAGCAGTTCTGTGGTTCTGGGGCTTCCTACTGATCGCTTCTGCTGTTTCTGAGCCAAGCACATAGGACTTAGCGTTCCCAAGGCCCCAGCTGTCCTGGCCTCCTTGGGTGGATGACAGGCCTCTGAGCCCATGAACATGCCACTGTGGTCCCCCAGCTGCTTCCACAACCCTCAGCTGCTCTGTACTGTCCTTACCTGGAAGGAGGTTGCATTTCAAGCTGGGTACCAGCTAGCCTTGCTTCTCTGTAGTGCAGCCCTACAAGCCATGTGCTGCCTCTTCCTGTGTCTATGTTGGAGCTCCAGAGCAGCAGTCGGAGGTGAAGTCTCCAGGAACAGTGATGGCTGGCTTTCAAAAACCCCACCCCATCTGCTTACCTCTGTGCTGGAAAGGTGGAGCATGTTCTGCATCTCAGCATCCCAGCCAGAGGCCTTTGGGTTATAGCCTGGAGGTGTGATGATGGATGCTGTTCAAGGCCGGATGGCAAGGAGCAGGTGGGCTTTAGAGCACCTATTTGTGTCCACTGCTCACCCCAAGACAGGCTAGCCAGGGCTGTTCTTGTTACAAGGGTCCCTGAAGGAGAAAGCACCAGAGGGCAGGAGAGGGGAGGGTGTCCATGTAAGTTGCTCCTGTGCCCAGGTGGTAAGAAAGGTCATTGAAAAGTGTCTCCATATTCAGCCCTGGGGCTGCCAGGTCAGTTGTTGTCTGGTAGAGAATGGTGCCCACTGTTAAAGCTCTCTAATAGGTACCAGGCATAGTGGTGCACGCCTTTAATCCCAGCACTCAGAGGCAGAGGCAGGCAGATCTCTTGAATTCAAGGCCAGCCTGGTCTACAGAGTGAGTTCCAGGACAACCAGAGCTACACAGAGAAACCATTTCGGGGGTGGGGGCTCTCTAGTAGAACTTGCCAGAAGTGGGTTTGTGTTTGGGTGGCCAATAGTACAGTGAGTGGAACACATGTAAGTGCTCTTAGCTTTGAGTCAGATGCATTGCAGGTGTTGTCTGAAGCAGAAGTGCCCCCAGGCCTCCCATGGACCCTCCAGGGTGACTCCTCACCCTTTATCCTGTAGCTCTGGTCTGCTGTGTGCTTGGCTCAGCCTGTCCTACCTATAGACAAGGCTGCCTCCACTGCCCTGTGTGGGGAGCTGCCGAGTGTGGCACGGCAGTCACTAATACATTCCTCTCCTGCGTTCCTTCTCGCTCCCTGCTTTGTTCCTGCGAGTGTCTGTTGGGGACAGTCTAAGAAAAAAGGCATAGACCCCTCAGTGTAGTAGTTTAAAGCAGTGCTGTATTGATGCTGTACTGCTTGGCTGCAGGCTAGCTGGTCCTATGTCAGCTGTCCTCAGTGTCCATTAGTCACATATAATGGTTGACACTGGCCAAACTCATTTCTGTCCCCTCAGACAGAGGGCTTGTCCTACACCATGTGGTTTGGGGCAGTTACACGTCTCCCAGAGCCAGTGTTCTAAAGGCCTGTAAGGAAGTTGCCAGGTTGCTGTGATCTAGCTCAGGGATTCAGCAGTGTGAAATCCTTTCAGGTGGTTTGGTGTTCAACAGCTGCCCACACATGCAAGATTTTTCACTTAGACCCTAGATGTCAGTGGGATCTAGAGTGGACAAGCCCTGTCTTGAATTGCCCACGGTGCAGCAGTGGACCCCATCATTCACACACTTTGCCAGCCTGTAAGCCTGAACAGGTGTCCCCCCTAGGCTGTGTTTGGGGTCTCAGGAGGGCCCCCCTCTAATCCAGATCTTTGTGGCTAGAGACCCTCTTGGAGTAACTAGCCCCGCCCCATACCTACAGTTCACCGGGCTATGACTTGTCAGAATGTCTGTCAGGGGAGTTTGGTGTTGCTGAACACTTGCATCTGTGACCTCTAGGACACTGGCCTGGCAGTTTTGGAGAGGCGGTCCCTGTGGTCTGATATAACAGGATACACCAACCTCAGAGTTGACTTTGAGCAGACAGCCCCACCTTTTTTGTTTTGTGTTGTTTTTTTGTTTGTTTGTCTTTGGTTTCTTGAGACAGTGGCCCTGGCTGTCCTGGAACTCACTGTGTAGATCAGGCTGGCCTCGAACTCAGATACATCTGCCTCTGCTTCTCAAGTGCTGGGATTAAAGGTGTGTGCCTGGCCAGACAGCCCTATCTTGTCAGGGTGGGAACAGGTCCTTTAGGGCTAGCAAAGCCACTGCTAGGTGAGCATTGGGCGCCAGAGCAGCCCCTCTTGCTGTCATATTGCCTTGGGGCAGTAGGACTCCCTCTCTTTGTGGTGCTGAGACATCTGAGCCTTCAAGACCCTGAGAGAAGTAGAGAAAAGATGGTGTCCTTCAAGAAGCAGAGTCAGGACAACCTGCTGTCTCTCACGTGTGGGGCACTCTCAGCAGCCTGAGTCCCATCAGTCTCCAGTGCACAGCTTTGTGGGTGTCTCTCCTCTCCACTGAGAGTGCTGATACCTATAGGAGGCAGCACTGGGGGGGGGGGGCAGTCCCCTGGCTCTGAGTAGAAGAAGCCACATGATCTCTTTCACTCCAGCTACTCAGTCTTGCTGAGTCCAGCTCTCCCACTCTGTTGGTGGGAGCACTTGTTCAGGATCTGCAAAGCAAGGTGTCCCGATCCTCCTGTGCCCTTATTGGGAGCTGGGGCTGTGTCACCTATGTGAGAGAGGGATATACTCAGGGTGGGGATCCCTCCTGTGAGTCAGAGAAAGATGTCCCACCTAAAGAGGAAGGAAGGAAGGTCTGTTCAGGGGGCAGGCTTCCCTTGGCATGCTGTTATCTGTCCATCCTGTCCCATCTGTCTGTGTTCTTCTCACCACAGACATATACTAGGTGACTAAGGCCACATTTGCCAAGCAACACCTTGGGGCTCCTGCAGGTCTGGGGACCTCCCTCAGGTTTTGTGCCATGGGGCCAGTGAATGTACATGAGCCATTCTGAAGGCAGAGGACCATTGAAGGGTGATGGAGACAAGGCTGGACAGGGTTTGGTGGACAGGGTGCAGGTGTGGAAATCAAGCTAAAGCTAGTGTGTTTTGTGGTCCAACGTTTAGGTGCAGAAGGGTAGTTGGGTGGGTCATAGTTTAGTCATGCTGGGCTCCAGTGTTGGCCCTGAGGAAGTGACATGTCTTTGGGCTGTAGGCCATGGTTAGCTCAGAGGCCCCGTGTTTCAAAGACCCCATTGCACAGTTTCTGACCTTAGGTGCTGTGTTGTTCATGCCCAGTGTGGGTCTGGGCAACCATTACTTGGAACCTTTTCTTTGACTTTCTGTAGTTTGAGATGCGTAGGAGTGCTCTATGTTTGGGGTCTGTGGGTCTTCTTGGGTAAGCTTCTCCTTAAATAAGTTTTGGGCTGTTACTTCTTCAGTGCTTCTGTTCTGTTCCTACCTGTAAACTTGTCTTCTCTCCTATGTCCTGTGTGTTCCAGTGGGCCATGATCCTAAGGACAGAACCACTGTTTGTCATAGTCAGAATCTCTCCCCACTACTCAGTGGGTGCCAAGATGATATAGATTTGGGAGGACAGGGTTTTCTCTGGACCCCAGGAAGCTCCATTTGAGAACCACAGAGGTCCAGTCCCTGAGGCCAACTCTGTGTCTCCTCTATGAAGCTCTTTCCTCACATCAGGCTGAGGGAACATGGATAGGAACTGAGCACCTCCCCTGGCAAGGTCTACCCCTGTACAGGTGCTGATGACCAGGCCAGCCTGTTTCCAGGGGTCTTTGCTGGTGACATGAAACCACTTCATCATCGTGTTTCACTGTGTTCTCAACATAGGCAGGCAGGACAAGTTCATACAGCTTCCAGATAAATGCAGTTGTCCCAGGCGGCCTGGCCATGCGACAGAGCCATCTGCATGCCACTCTCCATGCTCCTCTTGCTACATTTTATTCTCCTGCCCATGG
The DNA here is from genome assembly GCA_902168425.1 of Peromyscus attwateri. NCBI lineage: Eukaryota > Metazoa > Chordata > Mammalia > Rodentia > Cricetidae > Peromyscus > Peromyscus attwateri. The sequence continues at coordinate 18,130 of CABHPP010120584.1, read as the reverse complement.
GTTTTATAAAAGTTAAAAGTCTCCCTCCAGTGCCTGTTAGTTTGATCCCACGTGTGCCTGTTCCTAAATTAAAAGCTTTGTAGAAAAGTAGAGAATCTTGAAGGGACTTTTGTTAAAAAGCTGAGCTTTGAAAAGTTTTTTAATTTGGAAACGAGATGGGCTTGTGGCTTCTCTGTATGTGAGAGATGACCACAGGTGACCGGGTGCCTAAGACACATGCACAGTCCCCTGGAGGCTGCACAGGAAGGGCCCTGGGGTGAGTGGAGCCTCCATTTTCTGATAGCACCTGAACCTTTACCTCTCTTCTCAAAATGAAGGCTGTGTGTCACAAACTGGTTAGAACTGCCCGTTGCCATGGTTTTCACATTGGAAGGCACAGTTAAAGGGTCACATGACCAAGGAGGGAAATGCCTTTGTCACATGACTTTTTGGTGGCCTGATTAGCATAGAGGAAGTTCACTCCCGGCTTGTTGCGGCTGGGATGCTGAGTGATTACTGGTAGTGACATCACCTCCGAGGTGTGTTATTGATGAGTTTGGGCCCAAGATTGGTTCAGAGAGCACAGTGGTCAGGGCTGGCTGTCTTCCAAAAGTAGGCCTCAGTCCAGAATGGTCTTTGTCTCAGCCCTACCCCTCATTCCTCGGGCAAATCTCAAGTTTTATTAAGCGGTCCACCTCAGGAAGATAGAAAAGAGATAGACCCTGAAGTTGGCTGTCCTTCAGTCTGTGCATGCCCAGGAAGCCCAGTCCTGGACTATAACTCTGTCCTGGGTGCCTCTCAGGCCCGGCTGCTCTGTCCAGTACCACATACACAGTGCCAGGCTGGGCCTCTGCTGCTGCACAGTTGATGGTGTGCACAGCCTGTGGGCCTGGAATCGGAGCTACCAAGTCACCTTGAAAGCTGATCTTTGGCAGTATAGGACCCATGGGACCATCATCCAGGAGAGTCAGACCAGGAGTATTTGAGACCTGAGGAAGCTGCCTAGGGTCTCATTTTTTTTTTTTAATGATTTATTTATTTATGTGCATTGGTTTTGCCTGCATGTGTCTGTGTGAGGGTTTTAGATCCCCTGGAACTCCAGTTACAGACAGTTACGAGCTGTCGTATGGGTGCTAGGAATTGAACCTAGGTCCTGGAAGAACAGCCAGTGCCCCTAACTATGGAGCCATTTCTCCAGCCCCTCCAGGCTCTCTTTTAAATGACTTGGCCAAAGCCTGATATTCAACAGTCCCCAGACATTGTGGACCCCAGGCTTGGGCCTTCAGACTTTGTCCTTGTCCCTGGCCTGACAATCTGGCAGCCACTGCCAGTGTTGGTGTGTAGCTACCATGTGCCTCTGAGTGGAACCAGGAAGCCAGAGCCACATCTGGCTGGTCAGCCTCTGTCCTCCTTCCTGAGGACTGTGAGGTCCAGAGGCTCTTCACTCAGTGACTCTCTCACTCTGCTCTAGCACAAACCACTGTGTGGGCTGTTAACTTTATCCATGTTTGTCTCCTGTGTCACAGTGCCACCTAGTGGACGTGTTCTGAGCTGCTTTTCCACAAGTAGGATGGGAAATGGGTCCTCAAAGGATGTTGGGGTATACACCCAGGGGCAGTTTGTAGCCCGCCCTCTACACAGTACCTTCTTTAGAATTTGCTGCCCCTAACCATATGGTACAGCAACAGAGCACGTTTGGCCCTGAGGCTTTAGAAGTAACCAATGTGTATGTCCTCTAATACCCTTCACAAAGAGGGAAGTCCAGTGTCGGAGTGCTCCTGTGTGGGTTAACTGACATCAGCTTGCTGGGCCAGCAGCTCAGAGACCGGCAGCCCGTGCCACTCTTGCCACAACCAGCTCATAGGGAGCTGTGTTTGGCTGTTCATTCACAGGGAAAGCGAGCTTCCTGCACACTGTGGCATGTGTATTAGAAGGTTGGGTGACAGTGGTGAGTGTCACATGGTGTAGCTTTCTCTAAACTTGGAGGAGTGTGCAGGGTTGGGGGCAGAAGGCAAAGTGTAGTGAGTAGGACAGCATTGGTATCCTCAGCCAGAACAGTCATACTCTGCAGATCTGAGGCTTGAGACAGTGGTTCTTTTGAGTTTCAAAACCTGTGGTCACTGCAGCCTCTTGCCATGTGTGTTGTAGTAGGCGGTCCCACAGATGGCCCTAGGTTCCCTTGTGAAAAGCAAAGGCCAACAGCATGCCATCGAGCTGTTGTGGTTTTCTGGGGGCTGTGTGGGACTGGGTTAAGGGAGGGGTGGGCTTCCCTTTGGGTGGTTCCCAGTGTGAGCATGTGGGAACCCTTGGCTTCGGAGCGCTCACATCCTATCCTGCCCAGCACTCAGAAGCTGAGATCTGCAGCTCAGTATGTTTACCCACAATCTAGCTTCACAGTAGAGTAGCACTTTCCACAGTATCCATGATACACCAAGTACTCACAGGCAAGGCACATGATCTGGAGTGGACGGCCACAGTGACCAGTGAGAACATCCATGACGCAGGTGGCAAGAGGAGACACTTGGGGGCAATAGGGCATCTGGAGGAGGCTGGCAGGGGTCGAGTGCTCTGCTCTGTTAATCCCTGTTACCTCTGTCTGACAGTGACATTAAGTCCGAGAAGAGACCCCCCTCACCTGATGTGATCGTGCTCTCTGACAGTGAGCAGCCATCAAGCCCAAGGGTGAATGGACTGACCACAGCAGCCTTGAAGGATACCAGCACCGAGGCGCTCCTGGTGAGCCTTTGCAGGGCCTGTGCCCATGCCTGGGAGCCTGGCCACCCCAGCTTTGCAGAGTGGCCTCTTCTGAGGCTTTCCCCAATTTTGTGCTCTTGCTCTCATAGAAAAGCAGCCCAGAAGAGCGAGAGCGGATGATCAAGCAGCTGAAGGAGGAGTTGAGGCTAGAGGAAGCGAAGCTGGTCCTGTTGAAGAAACTACGACAGAGTCAAATACAAAAGGAAGCCACGGTGCAGAAGGTACGTGTGCTGCCCACCTCAGAGCCTTGTCAGAATCTGGGCATCCCAGGATTAGAGGGGTTGGCCCAGGGCAGAGGCCCTACCCACAGGGTGCCTGGGCAGCAGGGAGCAAGACCATCCACCCACCACCTCCTGCTGACACACCCTGCTGTCTTACAGCCTGCAGCTTCCTCAGGGAGTGCCGTGACCACCCCTCCCCCACTCGTGCGGGGTACCCAGAACATTCCTGTTGGCAAGACATCACTTCAGGTTAGTGTGTAACCTTCTGCCTGTTGCCCAGGACTACCACTACTTACAACCAGGCTCCTGAGCAGCCTTGGTCCTGTGGAAGCAAGGGCTGCCTATTCCTTCTGAGTAAGGTAACATGGAGCCTCCTTCTGAGTAAGCAGGCAAGGACCAAAGTGTCATGTGTATCCCAAACTACCGTACTAAACCAGGCTACTGTCAATGTCACAGACTGGTCAGTGGTGATCAACCAGTGAGATTGAAAAGTGGCTGAGCAGGGCACTCTTCAGGTGGACTTTACTGAGGCCTCTCAGCTCAGGCCTCTGCCCACAAGCTTTGGTGGCTCTGTCACACCCTCATAATTCCTTCCGCTGGGTTCGCAGTAGAGTCATGTGTACAACAAATAGGTGTTTTAGCTAATCTTGAGTTTTTGTGTGTTGGTTTTTAATTTGTTACCTTAAAACAGAAACCAGCCTAGAGCTGTGGCTTCATGGGTATGTAGAGTGCCTGCCTCGTGTTACAAAGCCCTGAGTACCACATAAATTAGGCTGGTGGCTCACACCTGTCATCCCAGCACTGGGGAAGAAAAAGCAGAAGGAATTCTAAAATAAAGAAAATATATATGATTCTGGGCCTCAATGTCATCGACAGACCTCCTCTGCTCGAATGCCTGGCAGCATCATCCCACCACCACTGGTCCGAGGTGGGCAGCAGGTGTCTGCCAAGCTGGGACCACAGGCCAGTTCCCAAGTAGTCATGCCGCCGCTTGTCAGGGGGGCCCAGGTGAGTCAGATGTGTGTGCTGGGCTGGGATCAGGTGTTCACCCATGGCCTGCCAGGGCTGGTTGGTCTCAATGTCATTTCTTGTCCCCTGTCTCCCAGCAGATTCACAACATCAGACAGCATTCCTCCACGGGGCCACCACCCCTCCTCCTAGCCCCCCGTGCCTCAGTGCCCAGCATGCAGATTCAGGGACAGAGGATCATCCAGCAGGGACTCATCCGTGTCGCCAATGTCCCCAATACCAGTCTACTTGTCAACATCCCTCAGGTGAGGCTGGAACCTAAATGCAAGGTCGGGGTAGGGTTGCTGTTAGATCTCAAGGTGTCGTCGTGTCTTCTGGGAGTGGGCTGGTGTCACACACTTGACTCTGGTGGGGTTCTTCTAGGTGTGAAGATCACCCACAGATCGACCTTTAGTAAAGTTAGGAAGCTTTTGAGAAAGTGTGGGGACTGCTTGGGGATTCAGGAATGTAAGAGACAGCAGGCTTCGAGGAAAGAATGGAGAGACCGCTAGAGGGACCCCAGAGCCACTGCTGCAGTACCCCACACACACACACACACACACACACACACACACCCCGCTGTCTGTGTCCTCAGGCTGGGAGGACAGCATGTCACAGATCCTCCCATAGCCCAGTGGGCTATTCTTAGCTGTGTGTTCCTCCATCTCTGTACAGAGTCTCTGAGGTGGGGAGGGTCTGTCCCCACCCCTGGGTAGCAGGATGGAAAGAAAAGGGCTAGAGTAAGGGTTTTGTCTGACAGATGAAATGACCCAGTCTGCAGGCCTTTTGCTGACAGAGAGTTCTTTCTTCCTTGTCGCTGCCCGCCCTCCTCAGCCCTCCTCCGACAAGACAGGGCTGGACTCTGGACAGCTCTGACAAAGGGGCCTTGCCTGTGATAAAGTCCAGTTCCAGTGCAGACAATGGCTGTCTCTGCCTCCCACTTGGAAGAGTGTGTGTCCCAGCTAAAACAAAAGACTGGGGTGGGCAGCTCTGCACAGTCGCCATGTCCTACCTCTGCTGTGCGCAATGTGCTGCCAGGATGGGCTGGTAGTGGTGAAGCCAGGGCCCTACCAGTCAGAGGCTGGAAGCCAGAGCTAAATCCCCTTGCTTTGTAAGGGAGGCACCTGCATCTGGAGCCCCCACAGAGTAGTGTATGGGGGCCTTGGTTGTCCGTTCACCCGGGGAAGAAGAGTGAGTGCACGGTGCTCTTTGTATCTTGTGGAGATGTTGGCAATCCCCTACAACACCCTAGGAACCTGGCACTAGCGTGGTTAGCCTGGATTGGGGAATGCAGCAGTGGGGTGGTTGGAGACCACCCTAATGAGGACATGGAGTTGGGTGTGACAGGGGCCAAGCAGGAGCTGTATTTCCTCATGGCCCTGTGCAGACTCAGAACCAATCGAGAAGTAGCACTCTGGGTGTAGACTCCACTGCAGCTTCCCAGCTTGGTCTTGCTGCTCTCCTAGGCATGCAGGGAGGTGGGTGTATAGAACCTGGGTGTCCCTGCAGCCGTGGACTTAGGTAGTGGCAGGCCAGTCAGATTTACTTTTGTTGGTTTGGTTTGGTTTGGTTTTGAGACAGGGTCTCACTATGTAGCCCAGACTGGTCTCAAACTCTAGAAATGTACCTCCGCTTGCCTCCCGAGAGCTGGGATTAAAGGAGTGGGCCACCATACCTGGCTCAGATTTAATCTTGCAAGGACTGCAGTGTGCATCTGACATGGAGCCTGCTTTAGGTAGCCTGAGCCTCACCTAGTTGTTTTCCACAGCCCAGCGCAGCCTCACTGAAGGGGACAACAGTTGCCTCTGCTCAGGCCAGCTCCACCCCCACCAGTGTGGCCTCTGTGGTTGCATCTGTTGAGTCTCCAGCCAGCCGACAGGCTGCTGCCAAGCTAGCACTGCGAAAGCAGCTGGAGAAGACACTGCTCGAGATCCCACCTCCCAAGCCCCCTGCTCCAGAGATGAACTTCCTGCCCAGTGCTGCCAACAACGAGTTCATTTACCTGGTGGGTCTGGAGGAGGTGGTGCAGAACCTGCTGGAGACACAGGGTGAGTGGTGGCTTTACCTCCTCTTGTAGCCTCTGGCAAAAGGCATCTCAGGCAGCCATGTTGCCAGCAGTTCTGCTGTGAAGTCGGTTCCTGGTGTGGTGAGGGGTGAGGTTGAGCATCTGCAGGAGGCTGACCCTTGGAGGAGGCAGAATTTTTCAAAGCCTCTACTCTTCTTGGCCAGAAGGACAGATAGGGACACCTTTGCCTGGGCCAGGCTTATTTCTTTCCTGTCTTTGGGGACAGTGTGGATAGGATATCCACAGGACCCCATTGAAACAGCATTAGACAGGGAAGGAGTGGGTGGATGGCCCATTTGGCGCCCAGACATAGGCCAAGGACCTCTGCATCTTGATGTTGAGCTGTTAGGCAGGTTAAATGGTGGCCAGCCTGTCTTCCCACCCCCAAGTAGCTTTGTCAGATGCCAGGAGAAAAAAAGGTGAATATGACCGGACCCAGCAGACCTCAGCACCTTGACTGTCTGTGGTCATTAGCGCTAGCTCTTCTGACACAGGTAAGGGACAGTGTGCACAGAGAAGGGCTTCTTTTATCTTCTCTGCTGTGCAAGGAGGAAGGTGGTGGGAGCGTGCAGAGCTGGGCCCATTGCCTTCCTGGAGGTGGGTTGTTGAGTGTGTGTTCCAGGCTCCTGGGACCCTCAGCCCCATACACTTGAGTAGGGGCCACACGTACCAGCAACCCAGAGCACTGGTGGCCAACAGACTCAGAGGTTTGCCCAGTGCATACTCCTCTGTAACTCCTGTAGCATTCCTTGAGCACAGAGTTACCCTGAAGATAACCACCAAGCCCCCCTGTGGCTAAACAACACCCTCTTTGGCATGGGGTTAGTAACGTACACCTCTTGAGCTTTCAGAAGAGACCAAGTGTGCATTGCTGGGAAGCCTGGGTGCTGGCACTCTGTTGTAGTGAGGTGTCATTGATAGAAGAACTGCTAGGGAGTGGTACTCATGCATGCAGGGCACTGAGTGCATACAAGTGCTGGGTTCCATCCCTAGCAGGCAGGGCTGGCTGGAATCTGCCTGTGGTTATAGTGGCAGCAGTCGTTAGACTGACTCCACTGTTGCTCAGAATCAGAGCACTGCCCATCCTCATCCTGCCAGGTCCTTACCCTCCTTCAGTGTACAGGGGAGGTGGGGCCAGAGCTGTGGACAGCTAGTGCAGGGGCCATCTCTTAGCTCTGGGGCCTCCCCAGAGTCCTGTCTACAGAGTCCCTCGATGTGCATTTGTTCCTTTGCCCCATCCATGCTGTGGCCTGCAGGGAGAGTGCATGTCCCCAACTCAGTAAGACAGCTGATCCACAGTTCAGCCAGGCTTCTCCTGGGACCCAGGCCTGGTTCTACTGCCAGCCACACGAAGAGGAAGTTGCTTGTCTCTTGGCCTCAGCCACCCTCAGTGTTTGGGTAGCATGTCCCCAAGAAGAGGGAGTGAATGCCCACTTGCCTGCAAGGCAAGTAACTGACAAGGCAGGGTAACTTTTGACACATCTGTTAGTTAGGACACCTGCCGTGGCAAGGCCAGGCCAGGCCAGTATCACAGGCCCCTCATGAGTCGGTACCAGGGATGCTCAGCCACAACCTTTTTGAAATTCATCCACTGTGGCCTCCGTGTACCCACAGGAGGTTCCTGGCCAGGCCAGTGCCCTTTGACAAAGTTGCCCATCTTATTTCAGCGGGCAGGATCTCTGCCAGCACAGCTGCTGCTGTGTTATCCCGGGAGCCCTACATGTGTGTTCAGTGCAAGACAGACTTCACATGCCGCTGGCGGGAGAAGGGTGGAACTGTCATGTGTGAGAACTGCATGACGTCCAACCAAAAGAAGGCGCTCAAGGTGGAGCACACCAGTCGGCTGAAGGCTGCCTTTGTGAAGGCGCTGCAGCAAGAACAGGAGATGGAGCAGCGGCTGCTGCAGCAGGGCCTGGGTACTGCCAGCACCAAGGCTGAGCCTACAGCCCCGCATCCCACGCTGAAGCAGGTGAGAGCAGAAGCCTTCACCATTCTTAGACTGCAGGATGTTCTGGAGGCGTCCCCTTCTGCCCACCCGCCTGGTGGTTAACTACAGGCTAAATTGCACTTAATGGTGGCATTTGGCAGTGAAAACACTAATTTGCAGTTTCTTTAGATTTTGTAGCTTTCACTCCAGTGCACGGGCAAGTACTTCTGTCTAAAATGACCGCTGAGAGCCTTGCTGGCCGTTAGCGGAAGCACCCTGGCCAGCTGAAGGAGAGGAGTAGAGTGTGGACCTGGACCTGCACCCATCCATCCTTTTTTTTCATTTCATTTCTTTTTTTGAGACAGGGTCTCCCCACGTAGCTCCAGCTGCCCTGGAACTCATTATGTAGACCAGGCTGGCCTTGAACTCACAAGAGACCTACCTGTCTCCTGAGTGATGGGATTAAGGTGTGCGCCACCCCCAATCCCCACCTCCCATCCCCACAGTGTGCTGCTCCTCTTTGTGGTTTCTGTCTGATCATACATTGTACCTCACCAGAAACATTTTTCCTACCATCTCCTGCAGTATCTGGAGGCGGCAGGTGTTGGCACTTACCATCATGGCCGGGCCTTTCTGGTAGGGCACCCTCAGCCGGTTTGGGTTAGTGTTACAGACCTTGCTGACGTACCTTTCAATCCCATTTGTGTAGGTCATAAAGCCCCGACGTAAGTTGGCGTTCCGCTCAGGAGAGGCCCGTGACTGGAGTAACGGGGCTGTGCTACAGGTCAGAACCCGGCCAGGGCCTTGCCCGGCCGCAGACGCGACCACAGTCACCAGCTCTTGCTGTGCTCTGCTCTCCCGCGCTCCCCCCCCCCCCCCCCCCCCCCCCCCCCCCCCCCCCCCCCCC
>CABHPP010120582.1:30932-45469 GCA_902168425.1 Peromyscus attwateri | reverse complement strand
GTGTGTGTGTGTGTGTGTGTGTGTGTGTGTGTGTGTGTGTGTGTGCACGCGCACCCACATGAATATATCCCAGCACTAGGATTGCAAACACTTGCCACCATGTTTGGCTTTTCTTACATGGGTTCTGGGGAATTGAACTCAGGTCCTAACACTTGCAGGTAAACACTGTTAGTGGAGCTATCTCCATAGTTTCCAAGTGGTCAGTCTTATCGGATGCTTTTCAGTCTTCATCATGTGTGCCAAGTCAGCCCGGGTTTAGTCTTCAGTCTTTGTCTTCACTTATCTCTCTGCTGCTTTCTAAACTGCTGCTCCTTCAAAATGTCCTACCCACTTGGATGCTACAATTCCGATTCCTCTGGGCTCCTTCTACCTCCCTTTCTGTACTAGACCACTAAGTGCTAACGTTTCCACTTGCTTCTATGCTCTGTTGATTTTATGCTCTCTGCCTATAGATCACATTCCTTCCCATGGCTGGGGCCAAGAACTCTTAAACTTCCATGTCAGCCCAAACCCACTCTGTGTTCTCACCAGACTCACACCCCCAACTGTGAAGTTAGTGGTTCCATTGGACTATTTCACAAGCATCCCAAACATAACCCATGCCTACTGAAATTGTGGGATTCCTTCTCAAACCTGCTCTTTTCATAGTTTTCCCCTTTCCATACATCTAGTTATTCAGTCTAAGCTCCTCAACATACCCATGCAGCCTTGCGTGACTTGTCTTAATGTATCTCTTCACTCTTGACTGTTTCTCCTTTAAAGCATCCTGTTCAAGATGCCCTAACAGCTTTGCAAATACAGGAAGATTTTTGTCACTTTATGGCCTTTTCAGCTAAGCATTTCCCCCAGCTAGAAGAGTTTCCTCCTTCTCTCCACCCACAGCCCTCCTTCTAAATGCAAACATCACTAGTACATTCCGGCTCATACTCAAATTATTAAATAACACTAATGACGTGTACTGTCCATGGTAGAATATCATATGACATTTAAGTGCCATTTCTGTCCAGAGATCTTTCTTGAACATCCCTCCTACCTAAAGTGCCTGCTTCCTAAGTCCCTTTTATAATATCCTGTTGTTTTCCCCATAGTAAATGCAATTTGAATGGTTAATGCATTTGTGTTTTGCTTAGTCTAACATCTCTGTGAAAAGCACACTTTAGCAAGGACTGTGTTTGTTTTGCTTGCCACGGTACCCTCTGGGCATAACAGGTGCCGGCTCATAAGGCCTTAGATACCGGTGGTGCAGATCTTTCCTCCCATAACATAAATGATTCCATATTGCAACCCAAACACAGTTACTACACGGCGCCGACAAGTTTTCACATTGTTTGAGTCCAAGAACTGGAAGGAGTCTTACACAACTGTGTTGTGTCAGATAACATAAACACCAAAATGGTCTCTCTCATACATTAAAATAAACAGGATGAAGAGGGTAAGGATTATATATGTCATGTTCATAACCAAATTAATTGATAACTTCACAAGGTCAACGATCTGTTAAAGAAGATATAAATAGGGGCTAGAGAGATGGCCCAATGGTTAATAGTACTGCTGTTCCCTAGCACTCGCATGGCACCTAACAACCATCTTGAACTCACCTCCGGAGTATCTGATGTCCTATTTTTGAACTCTACATGCACATTGATACATGCAGACAAAATACCCATATATAAACTAAAATAAAAATCTTTTTTAAAAGACAATATAAGTGTCTATATTTCATATAGGATCTTAATATTTTAAAATATATTCTTTTTAAAGTAATATATTTGTGTGTTTATATCTCATTTTTATACCTCAGATATACTCACTTTTAAATCCTTTTTCAGGTTTACTTATTTTATATGTATGAGTATTTAGCCGGCAGGTATGAATGTACACCTTGTGCAAGTCTGATGCCCACGGAGAGAGTCTCATGCCAGAAGGGGACACTGCAAAGCCTGGGACTGGAGTTGCAGATGGTTGTGAGCCGTCAAGTGGTAGCTGGGAACTGAACTGGGTCCTCTGCAAGAGCAGCCAATGCTCTTAACCTCTGAGCCATCTCCCCAGCCCCCTAATATACCTACTTTTGTAAAGGAAAAATATCCACATTGTCTATGTCTGGTGTTACGGCTCAAAACATTCAGTTTTCAACCAGGCGTGGTGGCACATACCTTTAATCCCAGCACTTGGGAGGCATAGGCAGGTAAATATTTGTGAGTTCAAAGCCAGTCTGGTCTACACAGTGGGTTCCAGGGCATCCAGGGCTATGTAGAGAGACCCTGTCTCAAAATAAACAAAACAAAACAAAAATAAATTATCTGGTTATCTATCTACTTAAAATTGTTAACAAAAGCCAAAGAAAATGTTCTGCCCTTAAGCACAAAGAAAATGGAGCCACTGAAATGGAGATTGCTTCCACCAGGGACCTCAGTAGTCTCTGTTTAATCACCTCCTGGGAACACAGCAACTACATCAGCAGGCTGCTCTCTTCTGCTGACGAAACTACCCTGAAACATCACAGTTCATCTACCTCGTATCACATTATGTAACACCTAAAACAACCCCCCACCCCCCTAACCCCCCACCCCCGCCACCGAGCTGGAAATTGTAAAGTATACAATCAACCCAGATAGTCTCACGCACGTAGAAAACAAGAGAAATGACTTCAATCATCCATGGCTGCTAATAATGCAAATGACTTCATCTATTCCAAAGAGGATCTATTTTGGTTCTGTTCTGCTTTATACTATAGATGTAGTCTGTACAATTAAATGCCTTCAAATATGTGGACAAATTACAGTTGCAAAAGCCAGAGTACTGATTCAGTGGTATTTTTCTTTAGTTTAGAAAAAATATTTTAAAACACAAATAAATGGCCTTTGGGTGCTTCATAAATTCAAATGGTTACAATTTGCCATCTACCCTACCAAGCATTCTAATAAACTAATAAAAACATTCGAAAATTTTATTTATATAATCCATATTCATCTGACGGTTTGCCATACCTAAATGACAGGGTGACCATTCTTCATATCTAAACACTTCCTGTCTCACCTTACAGCCATTAGGCCACACTTCTTATCTCCCTAACATCAAGTCATCAATGACTCTTCAAATAATAAAATCAGTTTCCTGTGCCAATAACAACATTGATTGAGCAAAGACCCTTTCCTCCCCTCTACCTCTCCTGTCTCAGCAGCCACTAGATGCTGTCTTGCTTCAGAGGAAACTTAGAAGTTCCTCCACCCAACTCACTCACTTTCCCTTTTCCCCCAGACCACTGAGATGGATGCTCTCTGTGGCTGGCATCTTCACTGCTTGGTAGGATGCTGAATCGAGTTTGCAAATCATAGACCAACCTGTACCTTGTCAGGTCTCCTTAAACCTGGCCTGCTACCCATTCCAGTTCTAACTTGATTTATGTTGAGGAGGACAAAGTGAGAACAAGTAGGCAAGAGCGCTGTATGCTCACTACGGACAGACCACCAAGGAAAGTGCAAAGACCAGAGAACGTTAAAATAATTCCATCAGTCTCAGAAAGAGAACTATCAGACCTTTCTCCTGTTTGTGGCTCCTGGTATGGTGATATTTTATCTGTGTACCCCAATAAAGTTTATCTGAGGATCAGAGGAAAAAGCCAGCCACTGTAGTAAACATAGAGGTCAGGCAGTGGTGGCACATACCTTTAATCCTAGCACTTGAAAGGCAGAGATCCATCTGGATCTCTGTGAGTTTAAGGCCACACTGGGAACAGAGCCAGGCATGGTAGTACATATCTTTAATTCCAACACTAGTTAACCATAAAGGTCTGGAGGTCTGTACAGACAGACAGGAGGTGACAGGGCTGGGCAGGAAGAAGAAGTGATGTAGCTGGGCAGACAGAGAAAATGAGATGGCAAGGCACAGAAAGACATATAGGCATGGGTAAACAAGATGTATGTTTCTTTTAGCAGAGAATCTCCAAGTGGTGAGGACATGGCTGGCGTCTTTCTGCTTTTCTGATCTCTAGGTTTTAACCCCAATATCTGGTTCCGGGTTTTTTACTAATAAGACTGTTTAGCACTTTGTCTTACATCCTGGTTTTTATATACCCCTGAAATCATGTATGACAAATGACGTAAAAGGAGAACTGAAACTGTCTGGAGAAGAAAAGCAAGTAATGAGAGGGGGGAGGGGAAAGAAAGGGGAGGGTAACGGGGTGTGTGGGAGGAACACAATCAAGGTATACTATACACTTGCATGAAAATGAAAATGCCTGACGTAACACTGTATAATAAAAAGATAAAATAAAGTGCAAAAAATAACCCGAGCCCTACCCCTCCATGTCATCTCTATACTGAGCTGTAACAAAGGAAAGGAGAAGTGTACAAAAATGCCCAAGTGCTGCCACCACTTTCATGACAGATATGACTAAGCTTACAGAGCCTGCACTGACTACAGAGACAGAATGAAACACAAGGGGATTCCTGTCAGACCACGAAAGGACAAGGTCAGAAGACTTGGTTGGTGCTATTGCCAGGCGGTCACTTTCAAGTCACCTTGGCAGACCACAGGTTCTCTAGCTTGTTCCAAAGTTCTTAAGAAAACCTTTGTATGAAGAATGAGAATATACGTATTATTTATATCCAGTACTTAAATACACTTCATCATTTTTATTGTTTAATGAGTGATTCCCACGTGTACTGAGAACTCAAAAGGCTCTATAAAATGCCAATCCATGCCGGGCAGTGGTGGCATACGCCTTTAATCCCAGCACTCAGGAGGCAGAGGCAGGCGGATCTTTGTGAGTTTGAGGCCAGCCTGGTCTACAGAGCGAGATCCAGGAAAGGCACAAAGCTGCACAGAGAAACCCTATCTCGAAAAACCAAATAAATAAATAAATAAATAAATAAATAAATAAATAAATAAATAAATAAAAGCCAATCCACATGGTTTCAGGAAGAACCCAACACGGTGTGGCTGAGAGGTCAGATGAGACTTGACTGAGACTTGCATATGCCACCACTTAGTTCTGTGACCCTGCACCGGCGGCATAACACGTCTAAAGTGTGACACCTTTGTCAATAGGGATGATAACAGCAACTACTTCGTGGGGTTAGTATGAGGTTACACAAGAATGCAAACCAGTCTCTGTCAAATAGTTAATAATCTACAAACTACTGTTCACAGCAAACAACTCATGACTGATGAGTACGGCACATATGGCTAGACTTTTGTAAGAAACCAAGGACCCAGAAAAGAACTAACAGTAAATAATACACAAATAAGGCAGAGAAAGGACAGAATTACTGGATATACTTCCAAGACTGACTGTGTCGAGGGTCCCAAGAGAAGGTTTAGAATGGTCCTCAAGGCCCTTAACGCCCTCTGTGTCCAGTGTGGAGGAGAAAGAAAGGATAAAGGAAACTGGAAAGGCCTCAAGAGGTCAGTGCCACACCTTAAGATGGGTTTTCCAGAGTGGTGCTCACATTATAGGATACGAGAAGACCGTGTGGAAGTACACAGAAAGTAAGGCTTTTGAGGGAGCAAAGTATAAGAAACAGAGAAGCCAAAGGAAGAGATAAAGACAGAAGGGGTAGGAGTGGAGCCAAATGATGCTAAACCACAAAGGTTGGGACACAGATGTGATGTGTCTGAACCCTGCCCAGGAACTCATTTGCCAAGATGCTTGGGAGGGCACACGATTAGGACTTGGTACCCGAGGATGCTGGGAGCAGTTGGTATATGAGGATGCTGGGAAGACTTGGTACATGAGGATGCTGGGAGGACTTGGTACAGGAGGATACTAGGGGGACTTGGTACATGAGGATGCTGGGAGGACTTGGTACATGAGGATGCTCGGAGGACTTGGTACATGAGGATGCTGGGAGGACTTGGTACATGAGGATGCTGGGAAGACTTGGTATACAAGGATGCTGGGAGGACTTGGTACACAAGGATGCTGGGAAGACTTGGTATACAAGGATGCTGGGAGCAGCTGGTACATGAGGATGCTGGGAAGACTTGGTTCATGAGGATGCTGGGAGGACAGCTGTTTATTGGAATTTTCAGATGCAAGGTTTTGGGAGAAAAAGAGAAAAATTTCTAAAGTTGGATGTGTTAACGTATACTCACAACTCCAGCACTCACAAAGCTGAGGCAGGAAAACAGTTAAGTTGGAAGCCAGTGTGAACTGCATGGAGGGCCTTTGGGAAAAAAAGAGGTGGGGTGGGGTGGATGATGAGATTTCTGCTAAAATCACCAACATCTGAGTTGCAAGTGGGAGCTATGAAGTTCCACATAGCTGGAGTACACAGCATTTTCTGGTCCATAGCTTAGTTGTATCTTATATAATATATAAATTATATTTATATATTAAATATATAATGTATAAATTCTATGAAGATTAGCACAAATACTCAGTTCATAGCCTTGAGACAAAGTGATCTCATGGTCACAGATAAAACATTTGCACACATAAAATAAAAATAAATCTTAAAAAAACCAATGAAACACAAAAGCATACACAAAGTATACGCATGTGAGTATGTATACACACACACACACACACACACACACACACACACACACACACACACAAATAAAATAACCCAGGTATCATAGTATGTGAATAGCTTACCACACTTATCTTCCTTGACCATCTGTCATTTCACCTTGGTCTTCACTGAAGATTATGACTAAAACATGTTCCTGGACAAATTTCAAGAATTATACAAATTCATGTATACATGTATTTTTCTTACAAGAGACATGTCCTGCTATGTTGCCCAGACTGGTTCGGAATTCATAATCCTCCTACCTCTCAGTCTCAAGTATGGGATTACAGGCAAACGCCATCACACAAGGTTCATTAGCACTTATTTTTATAGTATTTTTCTAAAGAGCATGTACTTTAAAGTCTTTTAGAATTAAAATTATGTACATGAATGTTTTTCTTGCATGCATGTATATGCACCATGTGTGTCTCTGGTACCTCTGAGTTCTGAAGGTGTTGGGTCTCCTGGAACTGGAGTTATGGATGGTTGTGAGCCACCATGTGGGTGCTGCAAACTGAACCCTGTTCTCTGCATGAGCAACAAGTGCTGAGCCATCTTACCAACCCAAGTCCATATATTTCTGTGCACTCAGTCCTCTTAACATCCTCATTAAGGAGGTAGTATTATTACACCCATCGTAGAGAAAAGAAAACTATACCTGATACCCATGTCTAGTAAGTAGCTCTATGGAGCAGAAACCCATAGGAGGCCCCAAAGCAAAAGTAGCCTGAGCTTCCTGATAACACTTTGGTATAGGGTTGTTAGGTTAATTTACTGGTCTTCTTCTAGGATATGGGGCATCCGGACTCACCTGAGATTTCATGTTAAACACAACTGTTGTTAACTCTTAGCTAACTTTAATATGGATCCGTGATGCTGCAGTGTGGGAAAACATTTTTAGAAGGTACCTTTTTGCATGGCTACTTTTGAACAAATGTATTAATGCCTATTGGATAAACAATTTCAAAGATACTCAATGGTGAAAAACAACCTCATTCCCAGGACACTAACCAAAGGACCTAATAAAACAATGAAGTTTTTTAAAAGTCATTTATATATATATTTATATATATATATGTAAAAGAAAATTTTCACAAGTCATCTATTTTGACAATAAATAACAAATGCTATTATTTTCTACTTCATTCAGGTTGCCCACCATAATCCACTCTGAATAGACATTTCCCTAAAGCAGAAATATAAATGGTCAACAAATATATAAAAATGGGGTTGTTCAGGTAACTCAACACGTCAAGGCACTTTCTGACACACCTGATGGAAAGAGTTGACTCCCTGGGACCCACACGGTAGAAGTTGTCCTGAGACAACCTACTTTGCTGACATGCAACCTGCTTTACACCCAAACCCAGACGCATGTACACAGATAAAAGTAAATAAAAATAAAACATAAATACAAATGTTCAGTATCATTATGCATCAGGAAAATGAAATAAAAAAAATGAGATGTCATCCGATCACACTTTGATTGACAAGTGGGGATGCGGGAGATGGAAAACTCACACACACCATTGATAGGAATGAAGATGTGTGCAGCTACTATGGAAACCAGTACAGAAGTCTCAAAAGCCTAGGCACAGTCAAGCAAGGTGGTGCACTCCTCTAATCCTAGCGTTTGGGAAGTTGAGACAGAATGATCAGAAGTTCAAGGCCATCCTTGGCTATCCTGGAATTTCAGAACAGCATGGGCTGCAAGAGAACCTGTCAAATAGCTAATAGAGAAGATGTTGAACTCAAAGGAATAAATACAATAAATGTTTGTGGTTATAGATATGCCGGTTACTCTGATCTGACCACAACATATTATATACATGTATTGAAATGTCACCCGGTATCTCATAAATATATATATGATTATGTTTCAAATAAAGATTTTAAATGCTGATTCCATCTACTGAATGGATTTCATGACTGACCTCTCCAGTGGGTTGTAACCTACAGCTTAAGAAGCAAAACGGTCCTTGGAATTCAATCCAATTGCTCAGTCCTGCCCCTGCAAGGAAAGCAAAGCACATGGTTCTAGCTGCTAATGGCTGAGTATTCACAAGCTTGTTTTTAATCACCAGGAAAAAGTTAATGATTTCCTGGAAACATTAGCAGGTCAAACTTGACCGTAGATGTTTTCCCTGTAATGAACAGTCATAATACATAAATATTCTCTCAAGAGCTGCCTGGTCTGAACCCCATCAAGAAAAGAGGAAAGGAAAAATTTAAAGGACAGTGCAATGCATGTGAAAGTTTAATTGGAAATTAGTAAAATGGTCAAAGGAAGCAATGTTTTTGAAATATTCTTAATATTTTTAGGATTAATAAAGACCGCTGAGTACTAAAAACCGTACGGTGATAAAAATTAAGACTCACTAACCATTCTGTTCTGCATTAAAGATGATGTTTGACATATGCTGTCTTTCATGTGGTCACCAAATATTTAACACTGGCTATATGCCAATCATCGTGTTGGCTCATGGGAAGAGCACTGAACCATTACAGGGTCCTCTCCTGCCAGGTGGCATTTTGAGAGGAGACTGACTACAGAGAGCAAACCAATCAGAACTATGCAGAATGTGTTCCCAACCCCCTAGGCAGAGCTGTGGGCCACTCCAGGCAAGCTACCCAACAGGCAACCTGGATGGATCTTTGAATTGATCAAATAAGATTCCAGTAAAGACCACTAAAACATTTTACCTTCCAACCCAGGTACAGCTTTTACTACTTAGCATATTCCAACACTAACGTGGTGTTCTAACCAACCTGTCAGACCAGGCCAAAAAAAAAAAAATATATATATATACTGTGTGCAAGATAAACTGAGACAACATGGAAGGGGATAAAACAGCTGGAGATGAAGACAGCTGGATGAGGGTGTGGAATTCAGAGTCTCCATTTGAAAGCTAAGTGATCGAAATATTTAATTTCCTGAACAATAGGTTCCTCATTGCATTTAACCCACGCATAGGATCAGTGTGTACATAAAGCAAATGTTTGCAAAGGCACTTTGGAAGTACCAGTAAATGTTTACATTCACCATTATCTTGTGTGAGCTGTAAGCACAGAGAACCTGATAGAGTAAAATGAACAAGTATTAAGAAGGTACAGTCCCCCATCCAGTGACTGAGATAACTGGATGCAGATATCCACGGTCAGGCCCCGGGTGGAGCTCCGGGAGTCCAATCGGCGAGAAGGAGGAGGGTTTATGTGAGCAAGAGTTGTTGGGACCAGGGATGGATGGAATACAGGGACGAGTGGCCAAACGAATGGAAACACATGAACTGTGAACCAATGGCTGAGGGACCCCCAACTGGATCAGGTCCTCTGAATGGGTGAGACAGTTGATTGGCTTGATCTGTTTGGGAGGCATCCAGGCATTTGGACCGGGTCCTGTGCTCAGTGCATGAATTGGCTGTATTTGAAACCCGGGGCTTAGCAGGGTTGCTTGGCTCGGCCTGGGAGGAGGGGACTAGACCTGCCTGGACTGAGTCTACCAGGTTGATCTCAATCCTGGGGGAGTCTTTGCCCTGGAGGAAAGGAAATGGGGGGGGGCCGGGGTGGGAGGGGGGAGAATGGGGGAATCTATGGCTGATATGTAAAGTTGAATTATATTGTAAAATAAAATAAAATAAATTAAAAAAAATTAAAAAAAAGAGGTACAGTCAACACCGACCAGATTCTTAAAACTGTTTTGTTTTCTTTTCATCTATCAATACAGTCAAAACCTGTGACCTAATGGCTATCTGAGCCCAGCTGGTAACTGGTTTCTCCTTATATTTCAACATATTGTGGACAATCAGACCTCTAATGGGCCACAGCCAGCAATGTGAAACAAGCCACAGGCTTAAGTTTAAAGGGGCAACAGGTTCACATGGCACCACTCTGCCCATAAGGCTCTTTCTAGGATCCAGTACTGCTCTGTGGGGCTGGAGAGGGGAAGGACGTCCCTCTGTCCCCACCCAGGGAGGCAGCATAGACAGTCAGAACCATCCAGGTGATGTCTTCCACACATGCTAAGGGTCTGTATTCAACCTCAAGGGTAAGTGAGGCCTTGGTTCAAGTATACTTCTATATTTCTGTCTATTATGAGAAACCACTCATTTTAGAAAGGACGCGACCTCTCTAAATTTAGAAAAAGAAATCACAGCTGGGCGCTGGTGGCGCACGCCTTTAATCCCAGCACTGGGGAGGCAGAGGCAGGTGGATCTCTGTGAGTTCGAGGCCAGCCTGGTCTATAGAGTGAGCTCCAGGATAGCCAGGGCTACACAGAGAAACCCTGTCTCAAAAAAAGAAAAGAAAATGAAATCACTTAAATTCAAACCCTATCACAGAGGTGAAATATATAGACTGTGTTTCCTAGCACCTTGGTTGGTTAATATTTTAATATTAACAATACTATAGATGGATAAACTTGACCAAACATAGCACAAGACATTTTCATAGTATAAACCAGATACTTTGAAGTGGTCTTTTATAAGCAACTTGAAATTCTAGAAGCTAGGATGAATTTTTCCAATTTAATTTACAATGGGTTAAATTAGTTTTAAGCTGCCAGGATTGCCCATAGATGTCTGTTCCACCCACATTGTGAGGATTAGCATGTCACACAATGTTAACCTGAGTTAACCTACAGCAGAATTCTTCAGACTTTTTCTACATATAACTCCTTTTTACTTGAGGAACTTGTATGTGACCTTGGATATGCAGGTATTATAAAACACAAATACACATTAGACATTTACTGACAATAAATCATAAATTCACTTTAAAATAATTTTTGGTATATGTAACTTTATCATTTATTAAAGATGAAGGCAATTTTTCATATTAATAAGACAGGTGTGTTTGTTTCTACATTAAGGATTAACTCTTGCCTGATTACTGTACATTCAGTGTTTTCAATATTCTTCAGAAAAGATCCACATTTTTACTTTATATTTGTCAAGGTGGAGAATGTCACTCCACAAATACACAGCTCAAAGTGTACAGGTATATTTAAGGTACCTCAGAAACTACTATATTACACATCTGTCCTAATCACAAGCTCAAATTCATTTAATGATTTTTCTAAAGTTAAACTCAGGTCAGCAATTCAAACACTAGTTTTTTAAAAATCAAGAGTTATGGGGGTGGAATGATGGCTCAGAGGTTAAGAGCACATACCACACTTGCAGAGGACCCGAGTTCAATTCCCAGCACTCACATCTGGCAGCTCACAACTGCCTGTAAATCCAGCTCCAGGGGACCTGACTTCCCTCTGTCCTCCTCACTCATATGGAGACATATGCATGTATACATAAATAATAATAAAAAATAGTTTTTAAAAACCAACCATTATAACATAGTTTAACCCAAAGACATACTAATTTGATACTTACATGTTAAGGAATAAGAGTAGGAAAATATAAGTCTCTGCTTTCTATAATTAAACTGTGTTTCTACAAAAGCAGAGAGCTTGTATAAATAGTAAACACACTGCAGTGCACAGCATACAACAGTCTCAAATCGGAGCGGAGGTGTTTCAGGCCACATTTCCCAGCACTGAGTGGCACAATGTCACACACACACACACACACACACACACACACACACACACACACACACACGCTGTGTGTTCAGACCCAAGGCTGCAGGGAAACCGTATGACGCAGCTGCGTGATATCAAACTGCCCAGTACACCCTGGAGTTACATTTTGGTCATTCTAAGTCAAGAAGCCTTTTATCGGTGCCAACTTTTTCAAGACCTCCACATTCAGTGACACCCCATCAGGGGTGTGGCCACAGTTTAAGAGGCTGCACTCTACAAGCTGCCCTTAGCCACAAAGGTGCCACTCGGTTCTCAGCAGGGTCGCAGGGCACAAGCTCTGGATGGGGAGACAAAGGTGGGCTTAGCTGCTGCTTTGCTGCGAAGCTGCTCTCGACATCTTCAGGTCTAAACTCCCGGAAGAGTCAAATCCTATTTGGGGATGAAGATTGTTACGTATGAAGATTATATGGGTTTGTTTTCAAAGCCTTTTCCCCAATAAGGCATGGAGGAAGAGGTTGATAATTACACTGAACCCTGGAAAAAGATGCTGATCACGGTCCCAGCCTAAAAAGCGGGTGGGCCCTCTGTGTGCCCGTCTCTTTCCTTTCTGCTCCTTCCTTCTGTCTGTCCTCTCTCTCCCTCTCTTTCCCCCCCTCTCTCCATCTCTCTCTCTCTCTCCCCTCTCGCCCAATAAAGCTCTAAAAAGGTAAAAAATAAATAAATAAATAAATAAAAAATAAAAAAAAAAAAAAGATGCTGATCACAGATAAAGGTGATCAGTCCCGGGCCTCCGGCTGCCTCAACATCTTCCTGGTAGTGCATCTATGGAGTGCCTCCCTGACAGTGGCTTTGATTACCAGTCACCGAATCTAAAGTGCCTTGGGACTAAGGCAGAACACTTTTGCCTCACAGGCTTAGGGCCCAACTGTAAAATACGTGGAAAATTCAGATTTCTCAAGGCTCTTTGGGCAATCTAATTCACTGCATCATATTTTCTGGTACCTAACTGTACTACCTACCAGTGTCTCTGGGAAGCATATGGTTCTAACTTGGCTTATTATATAACAGTTCCTTCTCCCTGATCTCAACAGCAGGAGCAGCTCACAGGATGAGACCAGCCTGTGGGGATGAGAACTGCGTGAGGATCAAAGTGCAGGTCGCCATAGGAGGAAGGCCTGGGATGACTGTCTGGACCTTCTCTGCACCAGCCAGCCTTCGTGTCTACATGGCCATCTTGGTTTCTCTCTGTCAGAACGGGCAAGTCCGCCATGCATCCTCAAGAAAAAAGTGAGTGGAAGGGACTTGAGGACCATCTGCCTAGCTCGGACTCTCCTTGATGCAGCCCCTCTCCCAACTAGGATGCTTGCTTTTTCCAAATCATCTTCATGTGGGTCTCATCTGGGCTGGCAAAGATGGCTCAGTGGGTAGAAGTACCTGTCGTGAGGCCTGGCAACCTGAATTCAATACCAGGACCAACACGGTGGAAGGAGAGAACTGACTCTTGAAAATTACCTTCTGATCTCCACATGTGCACTGGGACATGCATGTGCTCTGTGACATGCATGGGCTCACATACATGCAAATCAATAAATGATACAATAAAAACTTTAAAATATGATTCACATTTAGCAAATGAAGAACTGGAAAGGACATTTCAAGGACTCGTCCGAGGCTGTTTAGTGACCTTCACTGTGCTGGTAACTGGGAAGCTGAGGACGGCAATGGGCCAGGTCAGAGGCCAGCAGTGGGAGTGCAGCGTTATCTGAGAGGTGAGGGTGGGGGTGGGGGCTCCAGTGTGCTCTGTCCTCTGCGTCCTTTATCATCGCAGCTGCTGACAGAGATGGCTGGGACCACGCCGGCCGCCGCTGGCCCTGACAGGGGTGGGTAAGAGAAGAGAGGGTGTGGGAGCGGCAGTTCTGCTTCTGGTGATAAGCAAGGGAGGAGGCGGGAGCCAGCAAGTCTGCGGAAGGCAAACCTCTGTGCACAACACAGTCTGGGGAGTCACTCAGGGTCAACTTGCCTGCCCTGCCAGACCCTGCAGAGGTAAAAAGTAACCTGTAACCCTCCCGCAGACCTCCCACAGCCTCCTGCAGCCCCTTCCTGAACCTACTGGAACCTTCCACTTGGTCTAATGTTATCAGGCAACCCTTGATCCTGAACCGCTATATTTCAAAGAACCTTAAAAGGATTTTTACTTTTATTTATTTTCCTGGGTATGTGTGTGGGCAGGTACACGCTTCAGCACTTGTCACAGAGGTAAGAGAGCACACTGTGGGAGCTGTGCCTTCTCTCTTAGGGATGGAATTCAGGTCACCAGTCCTGGCGGCAAGCGCCATTATGCCAGCACTCAAAAGATTTAAAGACAGGCTTGAGGTACAGTTTAGTAGTTCTGTTTGTTTAGAATATTGGAGGCCCTGAGAACTATCCTTAACACCCTCCTCTCTCTCTCTCTCTCTCTCTCTCTCTCTCTCTCTCTCTCTCTCTCT
>CABHPP010120582.1:1042-30832 GCA_902168425.1 Peromyscus attwateri | reverse complement strand
CACACACACACTCAGTATAGAGGAACCCACATGAAAATCACAGACTGCAAACATTATCAAATGAGTGTGAAAGAGCAGGAGCCCTATTCGTCACTAATTAAGAAATACCTGCATTTTTACAACAATGGGGAGGCAAGCCAGCAGGGCCATGTCACCTAAGGATCTCCCCAGAACACAGGAGGACAAAGAATAAAGTTATTCAATAATATAGTTCTTCATTTGATGAGGGGTTTTGTTTATTTTTGTTGTTGATGACGATGTTTTGAGGTGTTTTTATTTTCTTCTTTCTCTTTTATCTTGAGACTGGGTCTCATTGTATTAACCCTGTCTGGTCTAGAAATTGCTATGCAGACTCACTGTCCTCAGACTTGTGGGTATCCCGATACCTCTGCCTCCTGAGTGCTGGGATGACAGTTATGCAGGACCATGCCTAGACTTGCATTTGGTTTTTTCAAGACTTGTTAAGGATCAAGGAGTTAATAAATACATAGATAATATACTTTGAGTCTACAAATTCTTTGCAAAGACATAAGAAGGGTCCCAAGAATCAACCAATCCAACTAAACAACTACATCAAAACTCTAACTCCACGGAAGCTCCTGATAACCAGGTGGCCAAGGTCAGGCCATCCTAAAAATTCACCAGGACTTAAGCAGAGTAAATCCACCCAATGGGAATCCACTTTCCCACTTAAAGAGTTACACAGCTATATTCCAAATCATTAATTCAAAGGAAGATTATTAAAGTATGCTTTTTTTTTAATTTACTCTTTGGAGGCAGGACCTTACTATGTAGGCAAAGCTAGTCTGGGATTTCCTACTGGGGCCAACTTCATGTTAAACTTGAGACCCTCCTGCCTCAGTCTCCTTCAATCTCCCTCAGATTCTGGCGCTAGGAATACACATGTGTGCCACTATGCCCGTTTAAAGCAGACTCTTAAATTTAACCTTGCTGTAATTGAAAAGCACATCAATGGAGGAGGTTTGGTAAGAGAGTATTTACCAAACACAGTCACACAATGTTTATGAAACCGCATGATAAAATAGCACACACAAAAATTGTTGACTATTTACTAACAAGGAAAAGGGGCAGGGGGGCAGCGAGCAACAGTTCGAAAGCAGCTTGGGGCCATTGGACACACACAGTGGTAGCAAGCAGAGCCGGGCAAATCTTGCCTTTTCTTTTCTCTCTGAACACATCAGGCGATTTAGGTGAAGTATGTGATTTGGTTTAGAGGAAAACTGTGATTGCATCAAGCTGGCCTTGCCCTTGGCCTGACTTTGCGCTCCTTCAGAGATTGCTTGGACTTGCTTGGACTGCCCTTAAGTACACTGCCCCAGAAAAAGCTGCCCTGTGTTGTCAGAAACTGGCTCTCAAGTAAGTTCCATTGGGCAATTCCTCCTTATGACAAAGCGAGCTTCATCAGGAAGCATTTGGAAAGATTTATACTCTGGGTGTCTCCTCTTTCCTTCTTCCTTTTCCCCTTCCTTCCTTCCTTTCTTTTTTCTTAAATTTTTTTGGTTGTTTAACTCTTTTGTAGAGTCCTTTTGTTGTTTTGCTTTTTGCTTTTTAATAATGTCACCACTTCCGGCTTTCATTGTATAGCTGAACTCTAGAGTAAACTCTCTCATGCTCTCTCTGTTTCCCTTCCTTTCTCCTGTTTTCTTCCTTCTCCCTCTCTCTTCTCTTTCCCTTCCTTGTCTTCTCTCCCCCCTCCTCTTTTCTCCCCCTTCTCCCCTCTCTCTCCCTCCCTCCCTCTCTCCATTTCCTTCCTCCCCTTCCTCCTCTCCCTCTCCACCTTGTTCTCTGCATTTCCTAGTGACAAATCTGTTAACTGTTTTTAAAGTCCCGCTGATTTTTTTTTAACCTTGATCTAAACCCCAGAAAGTGCCAAGGTCACATGGATGCATTGTTAGCTCTGTATGCCTTTTCTTTGACTGTTTTTCAGAAGAGGATAAGGTACATACATCACAAATAAGTGGATGTTTATGGGTTGAAAAGCTATGCCTTTTTCTCCAGTGTGAGTCTGCATGCTGGTTTAAGGGGCTCCCTTTATGTTTTAAGGATAAGAAGTTAACATGGAGCAGGTTGTTCATCATCAACCAGGTTTTAGCACTGGGATTTGGAAATCACTTTACAGCCAGACTAAAAAGCATTCTCACTTTTAGAACTGTCTCCATAGGGCACCTGTAGAAAAAAGGAAAAGAGAACGGGGTGGGGGGAGCCAAGAACCCTGAATTCTACATCGCCTCCAAAACTTAGCTCAAAATGGAACAAAGCCTTAAAAACAAAGCAAAACACGCCGGGCGGTGGTGGCGCACGCCTTTAATCCCAGCACTTGGGAGGCAGAGGCAGGCAGATCTCTGTGAGTTCGAGGCCAGCCTGGTCTCCAAAGCGAGTTCCAGGAAAGGCGCAAAGCTACACAGAGAAACCCTGTCTCGAAAAACAAAACAAAACAAAACAAAAACAAAACAAAACAAAAAACACAAAATATTATTAAAAAAAAAAACCTTCAGAAAAATAAAGCAAGAAGGAATAGCTTTAGAATCTAGGACAGGACAGAAATGTCACGTTTGACACCCAAAGCACAATTCACAATTCACAAAAGCAGAAACTGATAAACCAAACCAGAACAAAGTTTAAAGCTTTTGTTCTACTAAAAGAAAAAAAATTAAAAATAAATAAAAACAAGCCATTGGCTGCACCACAATATTTGCAAACCACACGTCTCATAAAGGACTCTGCATAAAATGTGTAATAAGTCCCCCAAATTCAACAGCAAAAGCCAGGAGATTCAATTTAAAGAAGGGTAAAAGACATGACAATAAATTTCACTGATGATTTAGAGACGGTAGTATTCATATGAACAGACACTAGACTCATTAGGCATTAATTAAAACTGCGATGAACTATCACTGCACACTCTTGGAATGGCTAAAATAAATACCGACACAGTCAAATGCTGGTGACAGCGCCAACAGGGTCACTCATACATGGCTGATGGGAATGCCATGTGCTACCACCATTCATTCTGGAAAAGACCGGCAGTTTCTTATAAAACATGAATTTATCATTTGACCCAGCAATGGGGTATTTAACCTAGAGAAATGAAAACTTCAATGTTCACACAAAAATTTGTAGATCGATGATAACAAGCAGCTTTACTTATAACAGCCCAAACCAGAAACAAATGTTCTTCAATAGAACAATGACTAAAAAGCTAGCATCCTCCATCCATGGAATAGAACCATTTAACACACAGGAATAAATTAGCGATAACACACACAACAGCGTGGATGGATCACAGGTAAATTATGGAGAGGAAAAAAAAAACGAATTACCATAAGTTATATGGTACATGAGTTCATTTATATAATAGTCTTGAAGTGAGAAACTGGAGCCTAGAAATTCACTACTAGTTAAGAGTGTCAGGTAGAGTGCAGGGTATGAGAATGGTTACAAAAGGGCAGGATACAGTATCCTCTTTTAGGGACCAGTTCAAGTTGACTGTGACACTGACCAAACCAATCTACTCACAAGATAGAACTGCATATAACTAAATAAGCGCACGAGACACACACACACACACACACACACACACACACACACACACACACACATCCATGCGCTTGTAAATCTGGTAAACTAAACAGAAGTGGCACCCTATACGAATGTCAGCGTCCGGCTGGGCATTGGTGGCACATGCCTTTAACCCCAGCACTCGGGAGACAGAGGCAGGTGGATCTCTGTGAGTTTGAGGCCAGCCTGGTCTACAGAGTGAGTTCCAGGACAGTCGGGGCTACACAGAGAATCCCTGTCTTGAAAACAAAAACAAAAACAAAAAAACAAACAAACAAACAAACAAAACCCCTGTCAGTTTCCTAGGGCAACATGTTAGGAAGTGAATGAAGAATACAGGATTTCTCACACAAGACATCTATCTACAAGGAAACAGATAATTATGTCAAAACAGTTACACAGTTCTTACCCTAAATGTACTGTTTTTCTAATGGCTCATCCATTATAAGGCTGACCTCTTCCTTCCCCTGCGTTGTTACTCTCTCTAGTCCCAAGAGCAGGAAACATTCTGCTACGATAAAGACTCCAACTCTTGCTTTTCCAAGTGCCTGATTTGTGATTTCTTATTCTGACTGGGGCATGTCCTTTGGAGATAGCCCTTTGTTCGAATACTGACTCCAGTGCTGCACGAAATGGACCAAACATTTTCTGAGTCTAATGGACCTTGCTTGTTAAATGGAAATAAAATAACCTATATCCAGGGCTTATTTTGACAATGTACACTAAAGCACTCACATACAGTAAGTCATCAATCTATCGCCCTTTCCCGCTAAAAGTCTAAAATCTAGCTTAATTTTTGGATAAATACATTGACAAAAAAAAACTTTAGTTTTAGTTCTAAGGCTTATATTTAGAAAATGGGAAATGCAGCTTTACAAGCATAGATTGTAGGTTGGAGATACAGTGAGGCTAAATTCAGTTCTTAAGCATACTAACTTAGGAGCCCATAATGATTACTTGAAACCCAGGCTCTCTCTGAGGCCAACAGTATTATCGATCATTTAATTATGATCAGTGAGTGACAGCCAAACAGTGGCTCAAACCAGATACTCTATCATAAAGCACACATACATTAGAGGAGCAGAAGCCTTAAGACATGGGATTCTAATGACATCATCTCACCCATTCCACCTACAAAACACGTGTTTTCTTAGTCATGATTCTCTGTAATGCTTTAAATGTGTCAGATTTTAAATCAGTGCCCAGTCAATTAAATTCCTGACTGGCAGGAGCTAAACACCCAGGATTAACACTCCAGGGAAGCTGCTGAGCACAGAATTCCAAGCAACCCACAGGTTAGCACAGGACTACAATACCCTCCAAGGGGCTGGAGCCTCAGAGAACCAGCAACTTAGAAAGACGGGTCATTCCTCAGATACTAACTTTAGAAAGGACAAAGGATATTTAACTTCTGTTGGTCACTCACTCTCCTGCAGAACAATCACACAGAACACAAAGTGCCGAGTAATTCTCGAGGCCAAAGTCCTCTCGAGTGTTATTGTTTTAAGCCACTGATATAATTTTGCAAAATAAATGCTTACCGAGCAAAATAACTCTGTTTCCGTTCCTTCTGTTCCTTCTTCTCTTCCTTGGTATCCATAATACACAACCAAAAGTGCAAAGTACTTGGAAACGTCCTTTTTAATCAGTGAGTCATATTCCTGCAATTAAAAAAAAAATAAAGCAACTATAAGCAATGGCTAATAGGCAGAATAAAGTAGAGTAGAGTTACATGGTCCAAAACAAATGAAGGATAAACTTTAACCAGGAAATAGTCACATGAGTCAAGTCCAAAATGCAAATGGGCTGGGAATGAAGCAAACCACAACACTACCATGAGAGTGTTTAAGCCACAAAGCAGACTATGGATGGGAAACCAAACTGAAACGCTTTCTTCATAATTAACAATGATTTCAAAACAAAAACTTCCACTGACCAGAAGACTGAGGGGTAGTGCTGCTGCATGATGCTACTTACTCACTAATTTTTTAAATACTCTGCACATCTCCCTTTCCTAGTAATGCATCATAAATCGTTCTCACAGGTAAGTATGAAGACGGCTCACTTAGGTGTATTCCGGAAACGTGTTTTGCTCAAAAGTAAAACAACGTCAGCATTCTCTTTTGCCATCAGGAACATGTAAGCAAGAACATCCCGCTTGAACAAATGTGGAAACGAAAGCATAGAGGCTGAGGAAACGACTTGGGAAGTGGTGGCTCTCTGCACTTGCTCAGCCTCTCTCTGGCCCGACATCCTCCACTACACTTGCTGCAGTAGTGTAAACCAATAAAAAAAAAAAAAAAAACTTCTTTCTAGAACAATCTTCCCCAAATACCACTTCCATCATGCTCTTCCTCTGCTCAAAATCCTCCATGTCCACCTACTACCTGCTTCAGCAAGTGAATTTCCTACTGAACTCTCGCACTCACCCAATCTCACGTATGTTCATCGATCAAATTTCAATTTAAAGAAAGCAAAACCCATTTATAAGACAAAATTGTTTATTTATTTCAATTCAATTCATTTTTATACACAACATACATTATAGGAAAGGCACTATTATACATACTGAAGTTCAAGCTAAATGAGGCATTAGATTTGCTCTAATGGAATCTACTGTCATTTGTGAGGCAGACGCAATATTGCAATATTATGAGACAGTCACTGTTTCGGAGGAGACACGGGTGCCACAGGAGATTAGAGAAAAAAAAAAAACAAAAAACCACAACTCAAAAATCAGCATCCCAAAATGTAAGTATCTCAAAATGTCATGTTGGACATGAAAACACGTTTTTTTTTTCTTTTTTGTCAATTAAGAGCCCTAATGTTTTAAAATTATTTTTAATTATGTGTATGAGTCTGCTGTGTGTAGGTATGTGCACATAAGAGAAGGTACTGGAAGAGGCCTCAAATCCCCCTGGAGTTGGAATTACTGGAAGTTGTGAGCTGCCTTATAGGGGTGCTGGGAACCAACCACAAGCATTCTACAAGAATAGTATATGCTCTTAATTGCTGGCTCATCTTTTTAAACCCTGAAACTCTAACATAAACAGACACACAAACCCACTCAGCCTTAGACAGCCCCCCTGATACCCTCATCTCATACAGTAAGGACGTGGGCAGGAGTGTGGGTTTCCCAACACAGGCTGAAGAAAGCGGTTCAGCTCGAACCAAAGCAAGAGAACAGAAGAGCTCCCTGCTCTTCCAGTGCAAAGAACGCAGCACAGTCGTGTGGGGCTGGAAAACAAGGCAGAGGAAGGACGGGGTCGTGGAAGGAAGAGCTCCTCTGTCACGCTAAAGAGCCATGCATCACCCCAGCTAGGCATCCCATGCTCCCGACTCGCTGAGGCACTTGCTGGCCATCTCTAAGTGAGCACACCAAAGCCATGGACTGTGTCTGCAGCCGGCATGCCATGAGCAAAGAGTTCCGTGACTGTTCCTGAGAACAACCAATTTTCTCATCCTTGGTACATATGAAAGGAAGTCACCAGAGGATTCTCTGGTGAGTCAGTGTGGCATCATCAGGATCAGACGACGACTTGGAAGAATGAAGGCAGTAGATTTGTGAGGAAGAACTTAGGGTTAAAATTAGTGAAGGGAAGAAAGCTCAAAACGAGGCAACAGCAATTGGTACGGAAAGGAGAGTCAATTCGAGGAATGCTTGGGAGGCAGACGAATTGAGATTTGGCAGTCTATTCAATATAGGCTGCACAGGAGAAGGAATGAAGACGATCTATATTTCTGCTTCAGGGACCAGGTGGACTGTGAGAGCAGAGTCACCATTCAATGTACAGGCAGAGGGCACAGTGTGCGGGGGAAGGGGGCAGTAATAAGGAGACTGACATCAATGTTGGCTATGTATGCCTTCCAAGGGCCTGCGGGTGCTCAACTGGAGACATTCTCTAGTCTTTGCTTAATTTGGTTACAATGAAAGCATAGGAGGATAATAAAACACGAGAGGAAAAAGAATATGAAATTTGCAGCATATGGTTATCATTAGGAGAAAAAGAAATGAAAAGAAAAAAAATACGATGAGATCACCCTGGAAGCTTGGCATGGGCTGTGCCTTCAAAAATATAAAAATAATAAAAATTCCTCCATGGGGAAAACAAACGTGAGCAAACAGCCAATGTGTGGTAGCAACTTGGAGCTGCCAAAAAAATAGCCCTCAGGATTTAGAGCATAAAAGGTTCTATTTTGATGAAAGTAACATAATAAAGCATTGGGGGTGCTTTATTATAACATATAATACTGCAATAGGTAAAGAGAGATGAGGGACCCCAGGAGGAGGAAATACCTTATCAGAACGGTAGGAGTGGGAAAAGGGAATCAATCTTGATGTCATTTATCTGGGCTCCTTATCTACTTTATTAATCCTCAGAACCACTTCACTCAGAAATCCTCACTGTCTACAGGTGGGGGCGGGGCATGAGATGTCAATTAAATTCCCAGCACTGGAATAGGGATTTATTCCATTTGGCGCACTCTGGTGTCTTGTAATAAACTTTGGAGTCCAAAGCAATCAGAGATGAACCAGATAATGTAGTATGGGATCTGCAATGGCAAAAAACGTGCAGGTTAAGACAAATGTAGCTATCAACCAGCACTGAGTCCAAAGAGCAGTGGGCATGGAGGCCACACTACAATGAGCTGAGGTAATTTATGTTCACACAAGAATCTGGGTGATAAGAAAAAGGTGGGAGCTGAACTTCCGGCTCTAGTTAGCTCTATCCCACACTATGGTTTGGAATCTGGCTGGGCCCTTTCTCAACTCCACCCTTTCCTTCATTCCTTTCCCAAGCTTGAGGCTGCTTCCTTTTCCTGATCGGGTCTAGCACAGGCCTTCCTTAGTGTGCCCTTTTCTCTCCTCTTCGGGAATGTAGCTCACTTGTTACCTGTTACCTCAGGACATTTCATCACAGACTGTGTGACAAGCCTCCTCACTTAGCTTCCCCAGGTCCAAACCATGAACTGCCTTCAGGCCAAACAGCACCTTGGTGGACACTTCCTTTGACTCTCCCCAAGTATATGCTACTACAATTAGTAGAAAATTCAGATAAACACTCAGACAAATGCGTGCGTGCGTGTGTGCGTGCGTGCGTGCGTGTGTGTGTGTGTGTGTGTGTGTGTGTATCAAACAAAGAATTCTGATGGGTGTGTGTGTGTGTGTGTGTGTGTGTGTGTGTATCAAACAAAGAATTCTGATGTGTGTGTGTGGGGGGGTGGGTGTGTGTGTGTATCAAACAAAGAATTCTGATGGGTGATACTGACTCCTTCCAGCTTTTTTCAGAGTCCTGAATGGACTCAAATCCTAGGCTCTCCATCCTGCTGGGCCACGTGGCTTAAAGTTCTCTTCCACATGGCACAAATATGTAATGGTCTCTGTTGATTAGATTTCTCCTCATGAATAAAAATGAAGTCATAACAACCTAATTGGAAAATTTTTATATTGAAAGCTGGGCCAGAAGCTAATGTTTGATTCCAGTACAAAAATATTGATAAAAATAGGCAAGAGAGGGAAAGAGTAAACAGCCCGAGAACCGACATCTGCTGCTACTGTTCTTTTCAGAACTAATGGAGCCCAAGCCCCAACCCTACCCCCAATATTCTATTAGATAAATTAAATATGCTAATGTTGCTTGTTTTTAGGTCTGTGAATTTTAAGATGATTCTTTAAACAAGACAGATGCTCTCATTTCAACTCAAAACACAGCAGCAGATTAACCAGGAAGAGGTGGGCAGTGGACGCTATGAAAATGATTTGTAGAGAGTGCCACACAGCAGCCTTCACGCTCCAGTGAGGAACCAAAGCTCCTAAGTCAGTCTCTAATGGGAACTACATTTTCCCGGGTAAGTGGTTATAATGGGCTTCTTAAAAGCCCTTCATTCATTTAATGTTGACATTTTCTCACATCAATACACTCTAGACCAGAGTCTCCTGTATTTATGGTTTATTGTAGATCGAAAAGTGTTTTCTGAGGGAACGTGAGATGAATCTTTCATCTAAATGTCTTTTGTGTGTGTGTGTGTGATTTTAAACCAGAATGGCCAGTATCAGCCTAGATTCAGTTCATTTTCAAAACATAGAAACCCTCCCCTCGTTAATGCTATGATACAGAGAAGGTTTTGCTTTGTTTTTTATATTACTAGTGCAGTGTCCTCTGTGGGAGACTGTGGTACCACTGACAGAATTCAAGAGCAGAACTAGCGGAGACTCCCTATTATAGTAAGCCAGTGTGGACTACACAGTACTACAAGGCTTCTGGACTCACATCTGACACACTGTAGAGCCTTGGGCAGGCAGGCAGGTATAACCAGTCAGGACCAATCCCCAAAGCCCTGCAACTGTTTCCCCAACAACATGTTTCCTAATATACAAATGAAATAATGACAGGACACGGGCTGGGGCCTCGTTCCACTGAGTCTGGCCACTTCAGAACAGACCAAAATGTACCTTTCATACAGGCACTTCCTTCCAGAAAATTACCCAGAGCAAAACATGACAGGTGTTCATTCTCGCTCAGAGCCACATTTAAACAAAGGAAGGATATTCAAAACTCACTATTAACCCAGGTCAGAAATTTGAATGTTTTTCTTAACAAAAATCCTAGGAAGAAAGACATAGAACTAAATACAAATTTGTGCCACAAACCTTTGAGAAAGCCAGGAGGCAATGCCCCAAATAAACAAATATATAACCATACACAAAAAGCAGCAACAACTAAACGGAGATGTAATGACCATAAAGACCCAAGAGTTATGCCTGAAGCAAATTAATAAACAGGGAAAGGTTCAGAATCTGTTAAGGGCATTGTCCCCAGGGAAATGCACCTAAGTTCTTGGATGGCAAAATAAGTGGTAGACTCCATTCTAGTTTAGTTTCTCTTCCTTGGAAACCTGAATTAAACAATGATTTTTGGTGTGCTCTTAATAAACAGTGAGAAAATCCCACCAAAACTACTCCATACTATAAATAGAGATCCATCTCTAGTCTCGACCGGTTATTTTACAAGTTCTAAGAAGAGGGAATTCATTATGAGGTTTCTCCAAGACAAAAACCAGGAATCTGGAGTGATCAAATATGTAAGAAATGCTATAAAGTTGAAAATGGGAAAGGGTTTAATTTCAACAAAAGTTAGAAAGAGGATTGTGTAAACTATGCACTAGAGGACATTGCAAAGGTCTCAAGGACAACGTAAAAGATGATCCAGAACAGGAACCAGTGACCCCTGAGATTCAGCAGAACCACAGAGTGGCTTCCCATTGAAACATCTCCTGTGGACCAAATATCCTCAGCAGATATACAGAGGAAGGGTAGCCCTTCAGCATCCTGGAAGCTCAGGAAAGGCAGGAGGTTGTGACTCACCAACCATTAAAGATGAAAAATGCATGCTCTGGTGTTGGCAGACACAAAGAAGTGCAGAGCGCAGAAGGAGCAGCTGACTGCCTGGAAGAGGAAGGGTGTGAGAGAGAGAAAGCCATCGGTGATGTCAGTGCTGGGCTATGTATGAATGAGGCGCTGGGGTCGGGAGGTGAATGCAGAAGAGGTTGGGTAGAATGCGGATGTACAAGTGGATGTCAGGGAACGAGCGGTGCTTGGAGAGTCCTCAGCGGTCTGGTTTGGCTGGAGTGCAACGTTAGGAGATGATGATGATGCCAAAGGGATACTGGCAGAGTCAACTGCATTGACCTAATTATCCTCTTTCATTTTTGAAAACCCTAGCCTGGGGACTTGGAAAGGTGAAGTAAGCTCCCAAAAGACGTTTGGTCAGCTTTTCTCCATCTGCTGATGGACAAGATGGAGAAATGCAAGCCAGATGTGTGGATGGTTATTTTCATGGTTGGATGCATAAGGGAATCACTGAATTCACCACTGCTCCAGGAATGGGCTAGCTGAGTGACTAACCTACCTTGGAGTTAGAAGCTGGCCTCAGTCCTCTATCTGCAGGGAGGATGTCACTGGGGGAATTGAGCATTCTTGCTTAAGTCCCAGCCGTCCCAGTAAAATTACCACAGACTTAAATGAAAATACACTGACTTTTTTTTTATCAGCCCTTTAGAAGGACAATGGACCTCTTTGGTTGCAATATTAGAAATAAGGAAAGCCTCAGCTGTATGTAAAAGGGGGTCAATTATTATAAAGTGGAGTTTACCACCAATGCTGGCAAGGCACCAAGGAAACAGAGAGGTGAACTTACTGTTAGCACACATGAGTAGGATTCAAAGTTTGGAACAACAGTAAGATCCATATACTCAGTGTCATGACTCAATTGTGTACCCTGCCCCCACAAAACACTCATACTACCTGCCAAGAAAACTGATAGTCTGTAACTATCTTTTTAGGAGAATATATCATGATTAGCATTTATTTCCAGATCTCACATTACAGTAGAAATGTAGAGTGATTACAGTAAATAGGATGTTTGAGTGCCATAAAACTAAAATTTAAGCCGGGCGGTGGTGGTGGTGGTGCACGCCTTTAATGTCAGCACTAGGGAGGCAGAGGCAGGCGGATCTCTGTGAGTTCGAGGCCAGCCTGGGCTACAGAGTGAGTTCCAGGACGGGCACCAAAGCTACACAGAGAAACCCTGTCTCGAAAAACCAAAAAAAAAAGAAAGAAAAAAAAAAAAAACCTAAAATTTAAGAATATTAGTCAAACGAACTGGCCAGCTTCATCCTGAGACAGCATTTGGAATTAAATACTTTGAGAACTCTATCTGAAAGCTCTTTCTCCAGTAGAGGATTTAGACTCCATGGGTATTCAAAGCAAGGACAGGGGAGGAGAGAGATTATGGCTCAATTTGGGAAGAATGGTTTCCAATGGATGTCCACAAATAAAGTCGATTCCTAATCTCTTAGCCATGATCTAGCAAGATGGGCAGTGCCTACACATGACTGCTGGAGGGGCAGATTTTTCAACCTTATCAAAACCAACACTACCATCTAAAGTGACACCTCATATGCCCTGTATCAGATCAAAGCAAAACCCGTAGATAATACAACCAACTCATACAATTTTATAGTCAATACAATATTGAAAAGGAAAGCAATCAACAACAGATGTTTCAATAGTAAGATCTCAAGTACAAGTTCATTTGAAAACATAATGCTTATACTTCTACAGGGCAGGTTTAGCTGTAAGAGGAAGGAGATAAGAAACCATTTCACTACTTTGAAAAGAAGGGATCAAAAGGGACATATCAATAGACACTGAGGAAATACAGAAAACCATAAAGACATACATTAAAAACCTGTACGCCACCATATTGGAAACTATAAAAGAAATAAATAGTTGATTCTCAATATATATACCACCTACCAAAGTTAAATCAAGATAAGTAATTTAAACAGACCTATAGCCCCTAGTGAAGTAGAAGCAGTATTCAAAAGTCTACCATCCCCCAAAATCCCAGGGCCAGATGGTTTTCATGCAGAAGTCTACCAGACTTTCCAAGAAGAGTTAATGCCAATACTCCTCAAATTATTCCATAAAATAGAAACAGAAGGAACATTGCCTAATTCTTTGTATGAGGCCACAGTTACTCTGATAACTAAACCACATAAAGACTCAACAAAGGAGAATTACAGACCAATTTCCCAAATGAACATAGATACAAAAATTCTCAATAAAATACTTGCAAAATGAGTCCAGGAACACACCAAAAAAGATCATTCACCACTACCCAGAGATCCAGAGATCATAAATCAATAAATGTAATCCACAATATAAATAGACTGAAAGACAAAACCACATGATCATCTCATTAGATGCAGAAAAGGCCTTTTGGCAAAATTCAGCACCCCTCCATGATAAAAGCTGCAGAGAGATAAGGGATACAGGGTTGTATCTCAACACACTAAAGGCAGTTTTCAGCAAGCCCATGGCCAACATCAAGTTAAACATAGAGGAACTAAGAGTAATTCTAATAAAATCAGGAATTGACAAAGTTGTCCCCTCTCTCCACAGCCATTTAATACGGTACTTGATGGCTTAGCTAGAACAGTAAGACGACTACATGAGATCAAGGGGATAGAAATGGGAAGTGGAGAAGTAAAGGTATATTTATTTGTAGATGATATGATAGTATACATAAGTGACCCTAAAGATTCCACTAGGAAACTCCTATAGCTTATAAACACTTACAGAAAAGTAGCAAGATACAAGATTAACTCACAAAATTCAGTACACTTTCCATATACAAAAGACAAGCAGACTGAGGAAGAAATCAGGGAAACAACACCTTTCACGATAGACTCAAACAATATAAAATATCTTGGATTAACTCTGACCAAGCAAGAGAAAGACTTGCATGACAAAAATATCAAGTCATTGAAGAAAGAAGTTGAAGAAGATACCAGAAGATGGAAAGCTCTCCTATGCTCGTGGATAAGTAAGATTAATAGAGTAAAAATGGCCGTCCTACCATAAGCAATCTATAGATTTAATGCAACTCCCATCAAAATTCCAACACAATTCTTCACAGAACTTGAAAGGACAATTTTCAGTTTCATATGGAAATACACACACACACACACACACACACACACACACACACAGAGAGAGAGAGAGAGAGAGAGAGAGAGAGAGAGAGAGAGAGAGAGAGAGACACCCCTCAGGATAACTAAAACACTCCCGAATGACCAAAGAACTGCTGGAGGAATGACCATTCCTGACCTCAAACTGTACCACACAGCTATAGTAATAACATAGCATGATATTGTCACAAAAACAGACACATAGATCAACAGAATTGCATTGACTACCCAGACAGAAGTCCACACACCTATGGATAACTGATTTTTTTTTTTATAAAGAAGCTAGAAATTCACACTGGAAAAGAAGACATCATCTTCAACAAATGATGCTGGTCAAACTGGATGACTACATATAAAAGAATGTAAATAGTTCCATACTTCCTATCCTGCACAAAACTCACCTGCAAATGGACCAAAGACCTTAACATAAGGCCAGATACACTGAATCTGATTGAAGAGAAAGTGGGGGATAGTCTTGAGGCAGTTGGCACCGGAAAAGACATATTGAACATAACATGGACGGTGTACACACTAAGAAAGACAATAAATGAGACGTCATGAAACTGAAAAACTTCTGCAAGGCAAAGAACACCATCATTTGGACAAAGGAGCAATGTACAGAATAGAAAAAGATTTTTACCAATGCACATCTGATAGAGGGCTAATATCTAAAATATATAAAGAACTCAGAAAGCTGGACATCAAGAAAAAAATAACCCAATTAAAATTGGGATACCTACATAAACAGAGAATTCTCAAAAGAGGAAACTAAAATAGTTTAGAAGCACTTAAAGAAATGTTCAAAATCCTTAGTCATTAGGGAAA
This sequence comes from Peromyscus attwateri, assembly GCA_902168425.1. Classification (NCBI taxonomy): domain Eukaryota; kingdom Metazoa; phylum Chordata; class Mammalia; order Rodentia; family Cricetidae; genus Peromyscus; species Peromyscus attwateri. The sequence goes on along the minus strand of CABHPP010120582.1, from coordinate 15,892 downwards.
TGCAAATCAAAACTATTTTGAGATTTCATATTACACAAACCAGAATGGCCAATATCAATAGAACAAATGACCTCTCATGTTGGCAAGGGTGTGGAGTAAGGGGAACACTCACCCATTGCTGGCGGGAATGCAAACTAGTACAGCCATTATGGAAATCAGTATGGCAGTTCCTCAAAAAGATAAGAATCAATCCTCAAGACTCATTATATGACTCTTGAGCCTACACCCAAAAAACACTTCACCGTACGACAGGGACACCTGCTCTACCCTGTTCATTTTTGCTCTATTCACTATAGCCAGAAATTGTAATCAACCTAGATATCAATCAACAGATGAAGGGATAAAGAAAATGTGGTACATTTATACAATGGAGTGTTACTCGGCCATTTAAAAAAATAATGAAATTTGCAGGTAAATGGAACTAGGAAAAAAAAATCATCCTGAGCGAGATAACTCAGAAAGACAAATATGGCAGGTATCCTCTTATATGTGGGTGTTAGCTGTTAAGTCATTGATAAGCAGGCTCCAATCCATATAACCACAGAAGTTAGGTAGAGAGTAAGGGACCAGGAGGGAGGGAGGGATCTTTCTAGGAAGAGGAAATAGAATAGATAGTTAAGGATGGGTGTGTGTGTGGCGGGGGGGTGGGGTGGGGGGAGGGGTAAGCATATTGGAATAGGAAATCAAACAGAGAGGGAAGAGGGGAAGGGAGGGAATATAGGGAGGCACAGCTCAAACTAAGGGCCATCTGGGGGTGTCATATGGAAACCTAATACAATAGAAGCTTCATATGGGGATTCTAAATGAAATCGCCAAATAATGGGGTAGAGAGAGCCTGAACTGGACATATCTCACCATCTAACGAAGCTTCAGAACTGGGAATAGGTTACATCTAATGAAGTTCTTATCCCAAGAGGGTCCCAGGAGAACCGCCCCCCCCCCAAACAACCCAAGTGGTTGCTCTCCACAAACTGACAGCAAGACTCTAATTGCTGAAGTCATCCACTACACAACTCACCGAAGGAGGAGAAGGCAAGCTGGTGCCAATCTACCAAAGGAGAAAAGTAAACACCAGCCCAGCAGCAAACCTCTAAAAGAGGGACCCGACGCTGATGATGAGACAGGCTGGTGCAATGGTGGCACTCAGCTTGGGGGAGTAACCAACCAATATCTCATTGGAGTTAAGGCCCACTCCACCAGATGGAACCCATACCCAGCACTGCTTGGGTAGCCAAGAACCTGAGACCATAGAGACCATGGTCCTAGAGGAGAACCAAATACTACTGTTCTGCTAAAGGAAAGGAGCAATAAAATGATTCCTAAAGACATTATGCCATACTCACAGATCAGTGTCTTGATCAATCATCATCAGAGAAGCTTCCTCCTGTCGCAGATGGGAATACAGAGACCCACAGCCAGACAACGTGCAGAGTGAGAGACCTTGGAGCACTCAGCCCTAAAGGGGATGTCTCCAGAAAATCCTCTCAAGGCTCAGGGAACCTTGTGCAAGAGGAGGCACAAGGAGTACCAGAGCCAGAGGGGACGGAGGATGGCAAAAGGAATCAAGGTCTTTTAGACACCAAGGGGCTAGACTGCATTTGAACTCCCGGCAGCGGTGGCAGCATGCACAGGGCCTGCATGGGTCTGCACCAGATCAGGTCCTAGACCTGAAAGGAAACTTGACATATGTTCATCCCTAACCCAGAAGCTATTTCCAATTGATAACTACTTGAAAATGAAAAAGTACTTCTCTCCAAGGGAATCTCATTGGAGAAATGCAGCACTCTTAAGGGTAGGGCCCCTGTCCAGTAGTAGACGGCCAATGAATAAAATGAACTCAAAGGTGTTTTTGGAGGATCTTTGTCTCATAATGTTAAATCAGGGTGGGTTTTGTTGTTTGTTTGCTTTTAGGGTTTTTTTTTTCCTACCTTACGGGACCTTTGCCTATATAATATGGCTACAAGTTTTAGGTTTTTATTGGATTCCTGAGTATGTGAATGTATGTGTCTCTGCATCTTGTAGGCATTTCTGGTACATTTTTCTTTGCTTCTTTTTCTTGTTCAATTGTTTTGTCATATTACAATTTGTTTGGTTTTGGTTTATCTTTTATTTTAATAATCCTTAGAGGCCTGTTTGTTTTCTAAAGACAGATAGAAAGGGTGTGGATTAGGCTAGGAGGGAAGGTGAGAAAAACTGGGAGGAGTAGAGGAAGGGGAAACTATAATCAAGATGTGATATGAAAAAAAAATCTACCTTCAATAGAAGAAAAACGTTGTACATACACAGTATAAAAAGAGGAAGAGGAGGAGAAGCCGGGGGAGGGTCAGACCACATGGATCGCCACAGTTTCAGAAGAGGTGGGATGCTTTCTTAACCAGCCATTCATGTGAGCTTGTCTGGAGTGTGACCCACACTGCAGACAGCTTCTGCCTGTGGGGGGGGGGGGGGGGGATGATGATATTGTATTGTTAGTGCACTCTCCAGGGAAGCACAGAGTTCCTCCAGCCTGCTTCGTCTACCTAGTGAGGAGATGTGCGCTTTGCTTTGGGTGGCAAAGCGTAAGCTGGGGCGAGCTCAGCACCTGGGTTCCACCGAGCACAGCATCACAAAGGACACCTACAGCGCTCATGCCTGTAATCACAGCACTCTGGAGGCTGAGGCAGGAGGATGGCCTCTTATTGAAGCCCAGTGTCCGAAACAAGAGTATGTTGTATGTAGGTCTAGGCTGAAATAAGCACGATCCTGTCTGTCACAAGCAAGCAAGCACAGGCTAGCTCAACAAGCAATTATCTGTCGGAGGAGAAATGAGTATGGTTTGAAATGGAACCAGCATTGTGAAGCGATCTGACCTTTCACGGGCGCGCGCGGGGGGGGGGGGGGGGCGACGGACACATTTTTTTTTTTTAGCTATAATTTTCCAAGAATCTGGGTTAAGAAAGAAGCCTTTGGGGAATACCTTTTCTTTTTAAAAGTTTACTAAGTGGCTCCATACAAAACGTCTGTGTAAAATCCTCTGTGGTAGACTGGATTGTTGTGTTATGCACTCTTCCCGGCCCCCTGGGGGGGGCCCTCTCCGCCCCCACCCCCCATCACGTTTGCCAATGCAGTACCTGCTGTTTACACTAGTACAGGTTTTTTTGTTTTTTTTTTTTTCTGTTACTATGATAAAATATTCTGACACGAAACTTAAGGGAGAAGAACTTTGCCTTGCCTCACAGCTCTAGGTGACAGTCCATTTCCAGGAAGTCACAGTGGCTGGAGGCAGCGGGCCACATTGCATCCATAGTCCAGGAGCACAGGATGGATGTGTTTCTCCTTTTCATTCAGTCCAGGGCCCAGCCCTTAAAATGGTGCTGCCCACATTCAGGGTGTGTCTTCCCAATTCAATTAAACGAACCCCAGGACAACCTAATCCCCCATTGAGACTTCCTTCCCAGACAACTGCAGATTTTGCTAAACTGGCACACAAGGGGGTACTTCCCCATCTCCATCCGCTCTGTCACGTGATGTCTGACCCACAGACCGGACTGTGAGCACTAATAACGTCACTTGTTCTGACACAGAGCACGACCACCTCCAGCGAGTGGCCGTTCTCTACCTGATGAAGCAGCTTGGGGTGGCTGCTGTTCCTTCTTCAGCTTGAGGACAAAGTTATAAAGGACATGTGGAACAGACCTGGACCTCAGCCCTGCCGAACTCAGTAGGGAGCAGCCAGACCGCAGTCAACCTGCAGGCTGGTCAGCGTGACATCAATACTTGTGAGTCTAAAGCCGCTGAGGTTTGGAAGCTGTTAACAGTGAAGCTTTTTAGAGCCCAAAGCTCGATATGCCTTTAGGAACGTCCTGACCCACATATGGAGTTTCATCAGAAAGACCAAAACCCAAACTTTAACTGTGTTTATATGGATTTCTAGTCGGCCCTGGCATATCGGAACCCTCAAAGTAGCCAAAGGACACAAGCAGCCAAGGTCTATTCCTTCCTCCCAGTTGTCTTTTATTCCATATCCAATTTGCTTGAATATTCACTAAGAAGACATCTGCTGACACCTTGTACAGCCCTGGGATATCCATCCAAAGACTTTTGTATTCCTTGATATTATGGGTTGAATAGAATCACCCCCAAAACCACAGCTTGAACTCACAATCTCCAGTCCCTCATACTGGGGCCTTATTTGGAAAGTGGGTCAATGAAGATGCAATTAGGTAAGATGAGGTCATACTTCCGTGTGGGGAGCCCTGATCAATGCAGTGGCTTCCTTATAAATGGCCATGCTAGGTAAGAGTGATGTGGCTACAAGCCAAGGAATGGCGAGGGTCACCAGCAAGTGACCAGAAGTAAAAGATACACTCCCTACAGAGGAAATATATCTTTGCTGATAAGCAGATTGGGGGACATCTGCCTTCAGAACTATGAGAAAACACATTTCGATGTTTTTTTTCAGATATTTTACTTTATGTAGTGAGTGTTTTACCTGCATGTATGCATGTGTACCACATGGATACCCGGCATCCTCAGAGGCCAGAAGAGGGTGTCAGATCTCTTACAATTGCAATTACAGTTTTGAGCCTCCATATGGGTGTTGGGACTTGAACCTGGGTTCTCTGCAAGAGCAGTAAGTGCTCTTAACCACTGAGCCATCTCTCCAGCCCCCATTTCTGTTGTTTTAAGCCACTCTATTTATGATACATCGTCTTAACAATCCTAACATGAAAATATACTGATCTTGGATTACTTCTGTATTACCACTGTTCCCCAAAGCACGCTGCTGGAAAAACCTAACTTTCCCATCAGGACTATAGTGCTGCTGTCTCTCATCATTTCAAGGAAAGATGAGAGTGCCATTCAGGGAACTGGCAAGTATACTATACTGAATAACAGTAGACATTCATCCAGTCAACACCAGTAACCAGGAGATAACTGCATAAGAACTAATCTGATAATCAAGAAAATATTTCATCATAAAAGAGATCTGGTGATATTGTGTCCCCCAATATACTGTGCACCTTAATAAACTTATCTGGGGTCAGACAACAGAACAGCCACTAGACAGACATAGAGGCCAAAAAATGGTAGCACACACCTTTAATCCTAGCATTCCAGAGGCAGAGATCCATCTGGATCTCTGTGAGCTCAAAGCCACACTGGAAACAGCCAGACTTGGTGACACACGCCTTTAATCCCAGGAAGTGATAGCAGGAAGCAGAAAGGTATATAAGGCATGAAAACCAGGAACTAGAGCTGGTTAAGCTTTTAGGCTTTTGAGCAGCAGTTCAGCTGAGATCCTTTGGATGAGGACACAGAGGCTTCCAGTCTGAGGAAATAGGATCAGCTGAGGAATTGACAAGGTGAGGTTAGCTATGGCTGATTCTGTTTCTCTGATCTTTCAGCGTTCACCCCAATACCTGGCCCTGGGTTTGTTTTATTAACAAGACCTTTTAAGATTCACGTAACAAAGACAGTTGAAGGTATTCTTACAATGTGTGACTGTGTGTTATGCCACACACATCGTACTTCAGCGATTTTCAACGACCAAAATCCCACGGCTAGATTTCTCAGTGCACTCTGGCATGACCTGTGTCATTTTCTACTTCGTTCTTCAATACTCTTTCCAGCCAGACTTTGAATCCCGAAAAGGCATGGACTGTGCCCAGGCTGTGCAGGACAAGCCAGGTTTACACACTGGGGTGGTTTGAATGACAAGAGTCCCCATAGGTTCAAATATTTGAATGCTTGGTCCCACTTGGTGGAACTGTTTGGGAAGGATTAGGCGGGTGGGGCCTCACTGGAGGAGGTGCATCACTGGAGGTCACTGGAGGAGCAAATGCAATTCCCAGTTAGCTCTCTCTGCCTCCTGCCTGTGGATCGGGTTGTAAGCTCTCAGCTACTGCGACCATACCTGCTGCCGTACCCCCCACCATCATGATAATGCACTCTAACCCTCTGGAACAAGAAACCTCAATAAACTCTTTCATAAGTTGCCTTGGTCATGGTGTCTCTTCAAAACAACAGGAAAGGGAGACACATGGGAACATGCATCACAACTCCTAGCTCGACACGGGATTAAAAAAATTATTTTTAATTACTGAAATGTGAGTGGGGTGGGTATGTACACATGAGGCAGGTACCTGAGGAGGCCATAAGAGACTGTTGGGTCACCTGGAACTGGAGTTAACCGGTGGTGGTGAGCAGCCTGACATGGCTTCTGGGAGCCCAATGTAGGTTCCTGAACCATCTCTTCAGACCCAAACTAATTCTGACTTATTGTTAAATAACAGAAAGTAACCTTAGGCAATAGAACAATAGTTCCTGTCATTATTTAGATCTCTACTTAAAAATCATATGCTGCCGGGCAGTGGTGGCGCACGCCTTTAATCCCAGCACTCGGGAGGCAGAGGCAGGCGGATCTCTGTGAGTTCGAGGCCAGCCTGGTCTCCCAAGCGAGTTCCAGGAAAGGCGCAAAGCTACACAGAGAAACCCTGTCTCGAAAAACCAAAAAAAAAAAAAAAAAAAAAAAAAATCATATGCCACATCAATAGAAGTATCTGAACTTAAAATCCTATTTTTTAACAACAAAACCCATGTCTTGTACACTAAGATATACCTTATATGATATATGAAATAGAAATCATAAAGATATAGACATTCTAAATTTTTCTTCTCATAGCTGATGGGGTATAGGTGTCCCATTTTAGAACCACTGGTCTACATTTTAAGAGCAGTTATATAAAACAATAAAACATCTCCTGGGATTTTTGTTCTTTCCAGAAAATATAAGCTCTATAAACTAATAAATTCACAAACCTTAAATACATTCTCTGACAAGTTCATAAAATTATCTACACCAAACAAGCAATATTTTTATCGATGATAACAACTAGGATTAGAACATTACTGGACTCCCACTGGTAAGTGCACTGCCAACCATGGCATCCTCTGAAACCGAACACTTCAGGTTTTAGATTGTTTGGAAGGAAAAATCTAGAATTAGATTATCACGCTAATAACCTATGACTAAGAGAATCAAAAGATGTAATATCCTCATCTTAAAAACAGGAATACGAGAAGCATATCCAGAGGGGATAAATGAACCCAAAACCTATCAATCATTCCTGAGGACGCGAGCCACGCAGGAACATCCTATGTTCTTGTGCTCCATATGCACATAGGTAATGCTGTGCTGCAAACTGAAGACCACAGAGCAATAAAAGATGCAGTCCCTGTAAGTTTACTGTAAGGACAACTAGGCAATAAAGCATGCCAGCATTTAGTTCCCTTAGACGGTGTTTGTGAGATACTAGCCAGATGTGGATGACTGAAAAAAGTGTGGAAGAAAGTTCCAGCTAGGGAAGGGAACAGAAAGCTTGCAGGCGGGAATTCCTCTCCTGTATGAGTGCTGATAAATGTGGGTGGGAGTGGGTAACAAGCCCGAGGCTGTGAAACCTGGGGCAAGGGCGGTGCCCTTATCATCCACTCGGTATTCTCTGAGCTAAGTTCTGAAGAAGTCACCCCCACTAAAATCACGTACATCTTTTCACTTGTTCTATTTTTCCAGAGAGGTCAGGGACTGACCTCACCGGTAGAACACTTTTGAGGCTTGGGTTCCATCTCCAGAACAGCGACACACACACACATACACAAACGCACACACTCATCACAAACTTGAGACAGATCTATGCACACACCAAGAAAGTTACATGCAGGAAAATACCAGCAGATGATGAGTGGGTGAAGATCCTGAGGAGGTGAAATTACCGTAGCTCAGAAAGGAAGAGACAGTAAAATATGTCAAACTGAATATACAATCTGTAAAGACAAGGCAAGAATACGGAAATTCTATGGTATATGGTTTGTAATAAATATTTGAGAATCAGTGTAAAACATGAACAAGTAAAATGTGGGGAAAAGAAAATAGAAATCACCCATGCTCGCATCAAATGGAGAAAAGCTTTAATATTTCATCACGTTTTTGGCCTTTCTTCTATGTAAACATACCTTAAAATCAAATTAGGATCCCTGCTCTTGACAACTCTACCATCCCTAAGCATGCCTCCCAGAGAAACTGGATTCACCACTGAACACACAATCTGATATCTAGTGAAATTATTATGAATGTCTCCCAAGTGGTTAGATATTCTTTAAACCCATTATTTTAATGACTAAGTATACACGCACTGTCATTTTTTAAATGGTTTCACTGTTGGAATTTACTCAGATTTTCATAATACTCGCAACGACAGCTAACAGAATTGCTTATTTTGCACCAGGCAAGTTTCCAAGTACTTTATATAAATTATCTGATGTTTGGAGTGATGTAGGAGGTTAGGTACTATTATTATCCTCATCTGACAGATGAGAGTTGAGAAATTAACTGCCTAAGTTTACATGGGCGGTAACAACAGGATGACCCTGTAAGTCACCTGCTGTAGCATCCTGTTCTTAGCCCGTCTACCATGCCACTCGCCTCCTTATTACCTTAGTGTATACTCAGAATCACTGGGTCTGAGGAATTCTAGGACTAGACCATCTTCCACCTAATGGGTAGCAACATGCCCTCTAACCTTGATATGAAACAATTCCTTCTTTGTCAGCCTTGTTCGTGACTTTTATAATCTGCTACAATAAACTCCCATCTCTTTGACGCCATCAAGCCAATGCTTGTTCACATCTCAGCTGTTTTAAGTTCCTATTTTGTAAATTTTCCATTTCTCTTCCTAACTAGAATTTTTTTAAGTTAAGGAATATTAAATTGAAAACATTTTGGAATATGACTCAAAACATAAAAGACTATTACTAGCTAGCTATTTCAGTGGGACTTAATAGATGGGCAGTCCTTAGGGAAATCATCACAGCTCAGTTGTAAATATTTAAAAACATAGAACTAAGCAGGCCCTCCCAACAGATAGATGAATACTCTGAATTGTGATTTCCACCACCCAGTAGAGGTTACATAATACTCTAGAATAGTTGTCTCTGGTGCTTGGAACCTTCTCCTCTCAGTTCCTTCTATCAACATGTTTGGGAAAGCAAATCTATAATTCTGATGTTTGCAAGGTGAGGTCAGAATTAGAGAAGGAAACAAAGAGTTCTGGAGAGAGCACCACCTGCAGAACTCTCCTGCAGTCTTCCTGAGCTACAAGGCAAGGGAATTTGTTTGCGATAATAATCTACCAGCCAGAAATTTCACACAAACAGGGCGAAACTCTGTTAAAGACTGTTGTTAATAGGTCATGAAAGTCATTGCTCCATACAAAGCAGTTTGTAATAAATCGAGTGCCTGGCATACCCTCTGGGTTGAAGTTTAACATATCTCACTCACATAATGAGTAATTTTTCAGGATGGGCTTTTTCTGGATAGCTCATGTCATCTTTTGATGGCAATGTTGAATGCTTTCAACTTCTAAGGGGTGCCTCTCTTCTTGTTAGAGCCCCAGATTTCATGACACCCTTTGGAACGCTAGCTCCTTTAAGTACCAATCATAGAGAAAAGCCTAGCATTGAAGGCATGCAAGAGACTCCCCCAAACAAGGATCATAGTGAATACAAAAGTTATTTTGAAAGGGCATTGACACAATATTTGGTGAAGAGTTTGGTGAAGAAGTGAAGATTAATCCAGGATTACTAGAAATGATAAGGGCATGTATTAGATGGAGTTGGGGTGGGATGGGAAAACAAAGGGATGGATAGTTAATAATTCAATTTTGTTTTGTGTGGCTGATCAGTCCCACTTGTTAATCAAAACCAGCTCACTTTGAAAAGAAGGGCAGTTTTACTACTTATGAGAAATAACTCGTCTGCTCATTCCCAGGACAGAAGCCCTGTGTGGGCCATCACAGCTCCATGTGTTTACAGAATCTCAACTAAGAAAGGCCTCTGGAGGTGACATCTGAACTGTGTGGCTTGCTAACAAACATGGAGACTGGTGGGGTTTTGTTGCTGGTAGTCATTTTTGTTTTATCATGACCTCACTAGATAGTTCTGGTTATTCTGGAACTCACTACACAGACCAGGCTGGCCTCTAACTCACAGAGATCCACCTACCTGCCTCTGCCTCCTGAGTGCTGGGGTTAGAGACGTGCACCACCAGAACCAGCTAAGAAACCAGTGTATTCTAAGGAGAGGGGACAGCAAGGAGAGGTGTGCATGTATATGAAGTGACCACCAGTTTTATTTCACTGAAATATTCCTAACTTGGGGCCAATAAACAAATCAAATAGGTTTTGTGGTACACGATGACACACTGAATTTTAGTCTGGAAGGGGGCTTGTCCAAGAACGGCTGTGGGTCAAATGGCATCGAGGGGCAAGGGACCGGAGATGAAGTCCTCAGAACCGAAGAGAACAAGTTAAGATGTATGCATTGCAGGGACCGTGTATAAAGTCTGAAGAGGGAACTTTGGCAATAAGGCTAGTGGAGCTACGGAGTGTAGACTCTAGGTCCTAAGCACCTGAGGTGCCAGGCCAGGTGGTGGGACAGGATACATTGGAAAAACAGTAGAGACAAAATGAGTAGGCTTTCTGTACGTACACACACACACACACACACACACACACACACACACACACACATATATATTTTTATATATATATATGTATATATATATATATATATATATACCTCCCTGCAGGGTTTTCAACTACAATCTGGCTACCCATGGATAGGAAAGAAGAGTCTGGGGATGAGGGGAAACTTTCAGTGTACACCTTGCAAGCCATACAAAGCTATTATTTAGTCCAAAAACTACTTCTTAAAAGAATTGGAGGTAATTAAATGAGATGCCTCTGTTCGAAAACCTTCCTCTAACTTCCGGCTACGTGTCAAGTTGCACTTGAATTAAGACTGTTTTTCAGCCAGAGTCCAGGTTTCCAGTGATGACTACTCACAGAGGAGGGGTAATTCCTATGTGAGCCTGAGAGGCCAACATATCAAACACAGTATCACACAGTGGCAAATAACTACTTACCTGGCAAAATTCAACCCGTGTAAGTTAGTTGTCATACCTACACAATGGATAGAGTCTGGCCAATTAACTTGGGAAAATCATTGAAATATCATGGCAAATGAAAGAGACTCTCAGAAGAATGAGTATTGTGATTTATTAGAACAAGGCTAAGTCACATGGTCTGCGGACACAGAGATGAGATTGGCCAGCACAGTGATTGCTGGGCTAGCTTGGATTCACCCTTTGGCTAAAAATGACTTTTGAAAAACAACATACCACCTTTTCTCTGACGTAATGCATGCTAGGAGGCAGATAGTCCAGATATAAGTGAACTAAGTCGAAAGGTTTCACCAACTCCAAATAACCAGGGATGTGCATTCATCCAACAGTTCAAAGGTAAGCAGAATTTAACTTTACAAATTAGTTTTATAAAACCGCATGACACTGTTTTGCATTTGGTTGTATACACAAGCACCAATGTATCAAAATTTGAATACTTGTTCAAAACTCATTCAGTGTAACCAATTTGCAATGTGTTCATCAGAAACACTCTGTGTCCAGAGGTCAACTACGTAATTCATTTATTTGGTTTCATGTTTTGTATTTTTTATTGTTCCATTAAGGATGAGTCATCTGAAATAATGTAATTCAATAAAATATGAGAATTAAAATAAGATAATAATCAGAATCAAGAGAAACAGGGTAGAACAGCCAAAAGACATGAGGGGGAATTAGAACAATAATACTAATAATACATTTTTTTCACGTGGTTATTAGATTTGAGCTGCAAATCTCACTCTTGAATTCCTAGTCACCAAGACAGAAAGGGAAACATCTATCTAGCATAATGGAAATAAAGTCACACATAGTAATTGTTCAGGGGAGGAGGCATGGCTTGGCTTTGGCACCTAGGACTCAATGGAATTTTCCCCTAATCAAATCTATGAAGTGATCTAACCGTAGTTTCTTCTCCACGGTCTGCTCCATGAATCCTTCACAGTGCACACCATGGGGGGGGGGGGCGGGGGTCAAGCATGCTGAAGAGGGAAACCAAGTCACACATGGTCTAGATGAGAGGAAGATGGTAGATGAAAAGGCCTTTGTTCATCTGAACATCTAGAAACAGTTTTTAATCAATTAATCTTATTAAAAAAATTGGGGGGGGGGTCAAGACAGGGTTTCTCTGTGTAGCCCTGGCTGTTCTAGAACTAGCTTTGTAGACTAAGCTGGCCTTGAACCTCTGCCTCCCGAAAGCTGGGATTAAAGGTGTGTGCCATCATCGCCACCTGACCAATCTTATCAAATTTAAAGACAATCCATATTCTCTTGTGAGTGTAGGAACAAATTCATTTCATGCACCTACTGAAGGAGACAAGTACAATTATTTTTCTTCAGCCATACATTTCCTGTATTTGACATTGACGATTACAAAATTTACTCCTGTGTATTTTTCCCATAATGCTAACAATTTTGATTGTAGTGTATGTGAATTGAGAGAATTCTGCCTAATTTAAAAAGAAAATTAGGAATGAAATTTAAAAAATACACATTTAACAAAGAACAGACAGGTTTCAAAAAGACCAGCAGGAGCCTGGTATAGTGACACACACTTTTAATCCCAGCACTTGGGAGGCCGAGGCAGAAGGATCTCTGTGAGTTCGAGGCCAGCCTGGTCTACAAAGAGAGTTCCAGGACAGCCAGGGCTGTTACACAGAGAAACCCTGTCCTGAAAGAACTCAAAACAAACATACAGACAGACAAACACATAAAATGACAACAAGAGAAAGATACAGAAAGATAAAATGCAGACATCTGGGCTTAGAATTTCATGGCTATAGTGCACGGGACGCAGGGTTGCAGCTGGCTCTTGAGGCAAGACCCAACACGTGAGTCATCCACATCTTAGAGGTACTACATTTGGATGTAGAACACAAGAGAAACGAAGATTCCTTCTACAGTGAGGAAAAGGCTTTTTATTTGGTTGACTACTTCAGAGCATAAAGTTATAGCACATTGCAAAAATGTTCACGTTCCACTTGCTAAATGAACAAAATAACTGTCTAGAAGTTAAAAAAGATGTATGTGGGGGGGTGGGGGGTGGGCGGGGCGCTCAGTGGTTAAGAGCACTGGCAGAGGACCTGAGTTTGATTCCAAACGGTGCCCTCTTCTGCCCTCTACAGGTACTGCATGCACAAGGTGCACAAACATCTTCAAGACAAGACACACCCCATACACATATAAAAAAAATAATTTTAAAAGAAGCAAAAAGGTGTACTGTAAGCCACAGGCTCTTTTAAAAAGTGAGCAAGGGGGGCTGGAGAGATGGTTCAGAGGTTAAGAACACTGGCTGTTCTTCCAGAGGTCCTGAGTTCAATTCCCAGCACCCACATGGTGACTCACAACCATCTGTAATGAGATCTGGCTCCCTCTTCTGGCCTGCAGGGATACATGCAAACAGAACACTGTATACATAAAAAATAAATAAATCTTAAAAAAAAAGAGTATAAATTATGAAAGCATCCACAAATTATTAAAAAAAAAAGTGAGCAAGGGAGAAAAATGCAAATGATTTGCTCAATACCCTTGATTATAAATAAGACTCTAAAATAGCCGTATCTTCATCGGGTATGGGAACCTGCTTGGTTTTCATCAATTCTAACAATTTGGTTTATTCATAAGTTCTTGTCCCATGCTTTCCCCCCAGTCTTCCTACCCTTATATCTAAAAGTTTTCCTTCACCCATTTGAAACAATCCAACTAGGTTAGAGGAGACACAGTAACAGATTATGCTTTACCATAGTGTGTGTGAAGAAAATAAGGATTCTGGGTAATTTTCTGGGTAGTGAGGAAGGAGAAGATGCGTGAAGATTAGAAGGTATTCCCTGTCAGATAAATGTGCTGAGGAGAGAATGAAAAGATGTTAATAATGACTCACTAGGCTTATGTGACAGGAAAAGAAAGATAAATCAAAACTTTCATAGTGTAAAAGTAAAGCCAACAGAGGGTGATGGCGTGGTCCTTGTGTCTAGCTTGTTCTTTTCTGTTATTTTTTCTCTTTTTCTCCTAAAATAACATTTGGAAGCAGAAAAGCCACCGGACCTCCCAAATATCTCATTTTATAGAGGAAAATAGCTAAAATGTTGTTTCTAGGGCTGAGGATGTAGCTGAAACAAGACCAAGCTAACACTGGAAGCCTTGGGTCTGATCTTGGATCTGGTCCCTAGCGCCACAAGAAAGAAAGAAAAAAAATTGAATCTGTATCTGTTTAATATCTGTGAGGTCACTTTGCAGTTATAGACTCTTAAATGTTTTGTTTTCACTTAAGTTTTAATAAAAACATATTAAAAATAAACCACAGCCCAACCTTAAAACAAGTTGTTACTTATTAACCAGATCACTGCTCCTTCTGGAATAACTTAAGAATTTTCTTGAAACATGAATTCTGCTTTCTAAATTGTTTTTGAAAGTAGAATTGAAAGGGAATCCATGGCTATAATGCTGGAAAGTGAGCACAAAGTGAACCTATACAGGGAACGACTGTCTTCCTCACTGCTGGGGCCACAAATGTCAGTAAAAAATAACCAAGTTCTCCTGTTTATAGAAAGAAGCGATTTTTAAAAATACAGTTAACTGCACTAGCAACAAAACAAAACATACTATCATTTTAAATGGTTGGGGTTATAAATATATATATTGAAATACAATTTCATTCATTCAACAAATAACCAACAAACAGCTATAAGGCATCAGAAGGTAATTATAGAATGAGGGGGGGGGGGATTCTATCTCCTTGGTATTTATATTGATTCAGTTCACCAAAATCTCTAATCCGAAATCGTGCCTATGAAACTGGAGTTTACAACGATCCATTTTTCCAAAATACTAAACCTTATTGTTTAGTGTAAAATGAA
>CABHPP010120581.1:13384-28141 GCA_902168425.1 Peromyscus attwateri | reverse complement strand
GCGTTCCCAGCCGCGGAGGGCGCGCCGGAAGTGGGCGGGGCAGGAGTCCGGCCCAGGCGCAGCACTGCGGCTGTAACCTCCCGGCCGACCCGAGTGGGAGGGGTCAGAGCTTGGCGGGGAAGCAGCGCCCGCGCTGGAGTGGGCGGGGCTAGGGCGCGGCGCCTGCGCCTTTGGACTGGCTCCTCCACGCCCATGAATCACAACAGCTTCCTGAAGTGTCGCCGCTGCCCTGTCTCTAGCCCTGGAAAGGCAGTTTAGAGTAAGAATGGGTGCGTTTTACATTCCTTTGAGCCTGCATACGTTGTCCCTGGGTCGTGACAACATTAGAAACAGCGTACGTGCCCAATGTTCCAGAATAATCTATGGTCCTGGGGAGACAACCAAAGTTCCTTTCTGAGAAAGTTAAGAGGCAATAGGAAGTCCATTTTGGAATCTTGACCGCAGGGGTTGGGATAAGTCTCCTCTCATTTTCTCACTAGAAATGACAAATATTTGCCACAGCATGGTTATTACAATCCCTGAAGGGAGCCTTGACGTTGGGAACTCTAGTTTCTTCTTTTCTGTAATTCTCTGGCCCTAGCAGAGTAGGTACTCAACTTTTGGTCAATGTATTCAACTTTTGGTGCAATGTATTCCAACATGCTTAAACAGACCATATAAGGTCAGTTGGTGGATTCCTAAGTGAGAACCACAAAGCTGTCTTCCACTTCAATATCGTAATTCAAAAAAGTTAATGTGAAGCTGGGCAGTGGTGGCGTACGCCTTTAATCCCAGCACTCTGGAGGCAGAGCCAGGCGGATCTCTTTGAGTTCGAGGCCAGCCTGGTTTACAGAGCACCAAAACTACCCAGAGAAACCCGGTCGGGGGGGGGGGGGAGTAGTTAATGTATTGGAAACGAGAGAGTGCCACATAAAGTGGGTATTGGGTTGAGTGGTAGCTATGAAGAACGTTCTAGGCAAGTAGTAGTGGACATAGTGAGCACAGAACGGGAGAATGTGGAGCTGGGCTTAAGTAAAAACAAGAGTGAGCAGAGGGAAGACAAGCAAGACAATGGCATTTAAATGCAGAAATGTTAGGCTCCAGAAAATGTTAGGGACTCCCATTGGAAGGTTCAGTGTGAAACTGTCTGGCACTAGTTCTGAGGTAGATCTGAAGTGAGGTACTCCTAGGGAGACAAGCAGAACTCTGCAGTGAAGAGGACTAGATGATGAAAAGTACCTGGAAGGGAGGCCTAAGTGAGGTAAACTGGAAAAAGTCTTTTTAAAAAACCTACCCAGTAGAGCTGGGGAGTATGGCCCAGTTGGTAGAGTGCTTGTCTAACATGCAAAATCCTGGGTTTGATCCCCAGAACCACATAAAACCTGGCCTGAGGTGGATCTCTGCGAGTTCAAGGCCAGCCTGGTCTACAGAGTCAGTTCCAGGGCAGCCAGGGCTACACAGAGAAACCCTGTCTTGAAAAGGGAAACAAACAAAACCCCAGCCTGTTGGCACCCATCATCTCAGCATTTGAAAGCTGGGCTTAAACAGGGAATTTAGGGGTACCCTAGGCTACAAGAGAAAAGGTGAATTTAGAGTAAGATCCTTACTTATCTTTCAAGTAACTGAACTTTAGACAAATGATTGATGTGTTGAGAGACCAGGCAATGTAGGTGGGAAGCAAATCCTTTGGGAAAGTAGCTCTAAGTGAAACACTGGGTGTGAAAACACTGCATGTGGAAGGTAAAAAATACTTCCAGGTCTAACTATGACCTCAACCTCAACACCCTAGATTTCAGGTCAGGTTAAAGCAAAACACGGATAATATGGGGAAATTTTCTTCATTTTTAATTTACAGCAGAAAGAATATAAAGCATTCAGAAAACATTTTCCATATTTTAAGGGCAATTCAAAACATTTTGCATGGTTTCCAGCAGCTGAGTTCTTCAACAGATCCATTGACTCAATGATGCTTTACATGCACAATTACAAAAATAAAACTTACAAAAAAGACATCTAGACTAGTTTTACATGCAAGTCTCAGGGACCCCCCATTGGGCGCCAACTACTGTGTGGAACTGCCATAAGCGACCGTGCAGCCAGAAAGGGGTTCGTCGTAATGTCTTTATTTCATTCACACAGTACAGCTGATTTTGAATGGGTAACAAGGATAGCAATTAAATCTTCAGGAGACAGAATAAGATTAGCTATTAATTTTATAATGAAATCCTACTCCTGGCACTTGGGAATTCAGATTATCCAAGAAAGCTGCGCCTACTTATCACCTTATATTCAAAATTAAGAGTCACAATCAAAAACGGTGGTCAGAAATGCTTTGTTTCAGTGGAAGTACGCTTCGACCTCATCTAGAATTCACAGTTGTACTGGTAGGTTTTGACCCTACTTCTATCCCCTCCGTAAGAACTTCCTAATTCTATGTAAGTCTCTATCTTCCAGAATTTTCTAACTTACTGAGCTAATAATGTGGCATGTGAAACATTTAAAAAAATAAATGTGAGGGTTGAAGCAAATCCACTGAGGTCATTACTCTGGTCAAATGATCAGTTATCTGAACCATAAGCAATGGAGTAAATGTATCCAAATCCAGTATTAATATAGGATATTCTGAAAGAGCTGGCTTTACATTCTATTCCCTGTTATGAATACAACTGTGTTTTTATAAATTACTCCGTGTCCTCAGACAGGTCAAACTGTGTAAAATAATAGGTATGGGGGGGTAAGGGCAAGGATTGCAACAGCTGCAACATAACCCACACATGTAAAAACAAAATTGGGTCAGGTCAGCTTACAAATGTACAGGTGGCTACTGGTTGTGGGGCTATCACTGTTGTCCAAGCTGATCACAAGCAGAAAGACATATACTGTACAGTAATTTGAGGTTGGCAGTGAAAGGAAGTAATTAAAAAACAAGTACAATTATAGAAAAGGCACCAAGAGCACTGACCCCAGTTTTTTTTTTTTTAACCACAGTCTTTGTTTCTCCCTTCCTTCTGAAGACACCAGTTTAAAGCTCATTTGTGAATATTTTTAGGCTTCACAACAAGCCTTGAGTTTTAACTCACAGTTGGCAGCCAGAACCATGTTTTTGTTTTTGTTTTTAAAGAAAATCTCATACCAACCAATTCTCACACTTAACCTGGGATTTTAAACTGGCATTAGCAAATGCAAAATTGGTTCCCTCTATTTGACATTAATAGTTTAATTTTAAAAGCATCAGATTTCTTTGGCTCCTCATTACATGGAAAGAGTAATATACCGTGGCATCCCTTCAACACCAGTCTCCATTTTTTTCACTTTTATTTTTTCGTTATTTTTCAGTTTTTGATTTTCAGCAGGAGATATGAAAACGTCATTTTTTTCTAATTTCACACTAATTCTTTTGTCAAATTTTGATCATTCTAATGTTCTTTGTTGGTGTGAGTGGATGGTGTTAAGTTCTGTAAGGATTCATCTTATGATTATCTATTTTGCAAAAGTAACTTAATTTTCTTAAGCAATATTAGCATTCACATTACTTGGCACCTTTGGCAAAAAAATTTTTTTTTAAATAAAATAAAATAAACTCCTGGTAGCCAAAATTAAATGTAAACATATCCTTTTTTTTTTTTTTTAAAGTAATGCTACTCTGCCTTTTTTCCTATTTCTAAATACAGTAGCTCTTTTTTTTTTTTTGCAGGTTAGTCATGCTTTAGCAAAATGTTCTTCTACAGAACATTTAAAATAAAGTACTCTTATAGTGAAATAAAGTTTTTTTTGTTTCATTTTACAGACCATAGCCACTAATGCTTTGCTTTTGTTCTTTTTCTTGATTTCATGCACATCTTTGTTTTAATATATACAATATATACAAACAATACATCCACATTGTTCTCGCTCATTCAGACAAAACTATACAAATAATTTCATCTTGCCATGTTATTGACCTTTGTGAATAAAATATTTAGCAATTAATATAACCCCTTTCAAATATCTTCTTGCTTTTTTCATTTCTACCTTTTATATGTACACAGAAGCCACTCTGTTTGGATGAGATAGAGCCAAAACATGGAATTTACTGGCCAGAATGCAGCACCACACTGTCATTTAGGTGGCAAATGTCCAGGCAAGGTTTATGATTCCTTGGAATTACTACGGTTTCCAAGGTTACTAAAAAAGGCTACATGCTTTACCAATTCTTAAGTAATTCTCATTGCAAGTGAAAGTAAGGCCAACAAATTAAAGTGCTGAACATGAGAAAAGGGACGAATCAATCACTATCCTCGCAGGTTCTTGGGAGGTGGTGGGGACAAGAAAATAAATTTAATTCTGTAAGCTGTTTCTCATTATTTCCCGTGCATTACCCGTTTGCCACACACCCGCCCCTCTGCAAATTTTCACAAGACATTAAAAACCTGCAGATTTTAAAAGTTGCATTAAGTGTGCTGTAGAGATCCAAACGAACAAACAAACAAACAAACAAACAGGAAAAAAAACCCAAACAAAAGAAAACAGTGAAGGAAATGAGAACACACAGACTCAGTAATGACTTGGGTGATCTAAGCCCTCCACTGAGAACCAAAGATTCAGCTTCTTGGAAGTAACCGAAGGTGCAGGCCCAGCATTCCTTGTGTTGCTAGCATCGCCCCACCTGTTCTTATCTATATTTTTGGTATAAATATTTGTACAGTTCCACACGATGTTTGAATACAGCCCTAATGACAAGGAAAGTGGCTTCTTCCTAAGATGAGGAAGCCCTTCCAGTTCCTCCTGGTGTCTTGTTTTCCTGTGATCCAACAGAAGATTGAGTTCCAAGATGTCTTGCTGATCAAATTAAAAGTTGTCCATGAAAGTGCAAATGCAATGACCAAAACATTCTTGTTAAAATCCTGCAGCTGACTCCCCAAAACTGCAGAGGGATTGTGTGTGTGTGTGTGTGTGTGTGTGTGTGTGTGTGTGTGCGCACGCATATGTTTGTTGTTGCATGTCTCTGCTAAAAACAGAAATGAAAACAGTCTGAGAAGCAATGTCACATTGCTAAGGGATGCTGCTGTATGTCTTCAAGTTCCTTGGCCTTTTTCAATTCTTTCACTCTGGAAGAGAAACAAAACACAATACCAGGTGATAACTACAGAGTGAAACTGACCAAATAAAGGAGAGAGAGGGCTGTCACCCCGGAAATGAGAAGCCCAGACAAGCCCCTTCTGAAGACTGACAACAAGAAAACTTGGGAAATTGTTGGGAGAATATTCCAAGAGGAAGATGTGACCCTGTGTTAAAACGTCAAGTTTTCCATGGGGTGCTCCAAAAACAGAGCAAAGCTATTTGCTTGTTGTATTGAATCAAGAGTGACTGACACTCATAGCTTGTAAATGTTTAATTATTTGAGGAACTTCTTCCTCTGTCTGATAGACTATTATGAATGCCCCACAATTCCATGTGATGTAAACTAGGGAATTGGCACGCACATTTATTTAGCTCTAAGTAGACCCAGGAACCGAATCATTGTTTTACTTGTAGACTCCAGACTGCTGGCTACCTTAACCTGACCCTACAACTTACACCGAGTTCCTCTTTCCCACTTCCCTATATTGCCACGTCTTGGATCTTCATAATTCTTGGTTCCCTCCCATTCCATACTATTAGCTGTAAAGTTCATGGTCCTTCTCAGAGCTCCCAGATACCAAAAAGGGAATTTGTTTTACTTATCAGAAATACTAGAGTAAACAAATTTAAGTGAGAAGCTCAAAGACAGCCATGGAGGGCTCACACCAGCAGTTTATAAATTGCCGCTCTGATCTACCTTTTTTTTATTTTTTTAAACGTGAGAATTTGCCTATAAAAATGTGGGGCCCAATGAGATGTGGTGCACGGGTAAGGTTGTAGGTTCTGAGACCATCAACAGAAAATGTATCAATGGCAAAATGGTCAAGTGCGAGCTGGTACTTCCTGCGTCAGGCAGTCCACAAATGCTACATGCCACAGAGTAACATCTGCTTCCCAGAACAGAAGCAAGAGTTTCTGAAGACATTCCTACATTGTCCTACATTGTCCCAATGACACGGAAACATCAGATTGGCAGTGGGCTTATTCAGAAGTCAGCCAAATGTGGCCTCTGATTCTGTCTAAGGTCTCTCTCCTACTGTTTATGCTAGTCCATTAAAAGTTAGTCAAGATGAGTGCTAGTATTTTCTAAATACACTTAATAAAACTCAGGCAAATAGGAGCATTCTGGAAAAAAACAAAAAGTACTGCTGTATTACACAGGTTGGAAATGAATGGAAAGGACATATATATTCTGAGAAATTAAATAACTTATGTATACAACCTTGAAACAGAATCATTTCTTAGTAGTGTGAAAACCTGGTGTGATCTCTTCAGAGAGATAAGATGTACTCTTTTGGAAGAAAAGCTTTATCCTTTATATTAAATTGCTATTACATAGGAGAACTTGTTGTCTAACTTCCTGCATATACCAAGCCCAGCTTAGCATGGCTTATTTACAACAAATGCCATTGTCTCTCCCAAAGTGTCTCGTCCTTCTTTCTTAAAGCTATGTTTTTTTGTTTGTTTGTTTTGTTTTGTTGTTTCTTGAGACAGGGTTTCTCTATGAAGCCCTGGCTGTCTTGGAACTCCCTCTGTAGACCAGGCTGGCCTTGAACTCATGAGATTCACCTGTCTCTGCCTCCCGAGTGCTGAGTGCTGAGGCTAAAGGCGTGCACCACCACTGCCCAGCTTAATATGCATTTGATAGTTAAGGATACCATAGTACATAGGTCCTAGGATGTGGCATCATGTTGCCATATAGAATCGTGTATGATTACAAGCCCCTGATTTTGGACATGCATACTTGATAAATGACTTCTTAAAAATTGAAACATGCTATAGGTCTGTGTTCAATTTTTAAACATGCAGCATCTAGACTAACATCCCTTTTGGCTGGAACAATGCAAGGCATGCACAGATGCCAACCTCACTTCCAGACATGCAGTTCTGTGCTCACGCAGACCCATCTGCCAAAGTCCTGCAAGATGTGCATGCTATGTCAAACACCATGTTTCATTTGTGCATTAGCACAGAACTCATTCACAGCATCGCTGCTCAGACTTGTAGAGCTTCAGGAAGTCTGAACTCAGAATCTGATAGCATCACCATAAAGACAGCCCTTCATCTTTCTAGAACCATTAGAAATGCTTTAGACATAGTAAGTTCATCACTGAGATGAAATAAAAAGAAGAGTGAAATGTTTTAGGCAACTTTGTACCAAAGACTCTATACCCAGTTGATCAGGACAGGCCTAAGTTAACACTATTCATCTAGTTAAACTGGTCACGCTGGGGTTTTGCAGTCACCTCATCTCTGCCATCTACTTCTTTCAGAACTAATTAAAATGTCAATTACATTTTCACAAAGGTTTAAATTAATGCTAAGTTAATTATGAATTAATGATGTTCTCACAGACCACTAAGGAGGGTGTGTGTCCATACACAGAAAGTCTATATAGGAAAAATGAGAGTATTCCAATTTTTAGGTACATTAATTTCATCATGGAGTCACCACATTATACTGGAATTATAAATGACATCAAAGGAGGGAAATGCCATAGAATTCTTCTTTAACAAAAGTCTGTCAAGGGATGAACTAGAGAAAAGGAGTGGGGAGAAACAACTAACCATATTCCAGTGCCTTTAAAGGTTCCTCAGAACCTGTGACTTTAAGCAGTCATTAAAATACAGCCACTCTCTCCAACTTATAAACACAGAATGTAAGATTCATAGGAATTAAGCAACCTGCCTCAACTTGCCTTGTTGGTAAATGGCAGAACAGCAACTTGAACCCATGTCTGTTTGACTTCAAAGCCATTCTGTCCCACTCCACTGCCTCTAACAGACAGGCTTTTAAAAAGTCCTACTATATTGTTTTTTCCAAAAGACTTTAATAGTAAAAATGAATTTGGAGAAATGTCATTCTTTGGATGAAACTGATAATGATTCTATTTTCTCCATTCTAAGATACCATCCTCCATAAAGCACTGTATTGGATTTAATTACAATGTTATGGGGGAAAACACCCTCATACAAAATGCCACTGGTGTAACACAATCCCGGAACCCTGAAACATGCAGAAAGAATATGCCTGTAACCCCAGAAGACAGCCTGCAATGCTAGCCAGACCCACCCTGTTGACACTAACTCACCCGAGACAGCAGGAAACAGACCTGAGCCATCTGTCCTGCTGACAGAACAAACAGGCTTCACGGTACTTGAACAGATCACGGGGACAGAATAGGTGTCTACATCTTCCTTTAAATCAAATGCCAGGTGGATAAAATCATGTGTTCAAGTTATACTGCCTCCAAAGAAAGATTATACCTCTAAATTGATTCGGGATATCTGAAGTACTAATTTTTTTTTTTTTTTCGAGACAGGGTTTCTCTGTGTAGCTTTGTGCCTTTCCTGGAACTCACTTGGTAGCCCAGGCTGGCCTCGAACTCACAGAGATCCGCCTGTCTCTGCCTCCCGAGTGCTGGGATTAAAGGCGTGGGATTAAAGTGCTGGGATTAAGCCCGGCCTAAATTTTTAAAAATTTCTAAGAAACAGAAATTTCACGACAGTATTTCAAAGAATTTTTAAAAATTGGTGTTGCCTTATCAGTCACAGACATAGATAATCACTAAACCTTTATCATCAATAAGAAAGATACGTGATGTTTAACCATCATCTCTGTCTTCCTCCTTGCTTATGTGTTATCCATAAGCTACAATAGATACATGCTTCTATATTAACTACCATGCCTGTTTGGCATTCTTTAAGATGTTTCTTTAAAATTTTTATTTTAGTTCGTGTGTATGTGTGTGTGTGTGTGTGTGTGTGTGTGTGTGTGTGCACGTGCACGCGTGTCTATCCATTGAGCCATCTCACTGGTCCTAAAAGGTTCCTAAGATATTCTTCTATGCATCCGTTCCATTATAACTTCATCTTATAAATGTGTTCATAGGACAGAAACTAAAAAATTCAGTGGAAAAAAATAATTCATTTGTGTTTTACTCAAACCAAAATCAATTGTCTGAACTACTTTGCTTGGTATCTCCTGTGCTACAGACATGTTTCAGTACATGAACTTGGTAAACACAGACCTGAATTACTGAAGTTGGATTCCTACTTGAAAATGCAGCACTTGTGGTGACTACCTACACAACTTAGAGCACAGGCACTCAACCAACCTTGCTATGTTTCACAGCCGCTAAGGACCGCTAGGTTTGGGGTTTCTTAAAGAATTACAAATATGAGGCTCATGTAGGACTAAGCAAGCAGTAAACCTAGAAACGCCCAGGTTATCTTATCTATGCATCTATGAGTGAATGAATTGTACTCGTTTCTGAATCCCATTACACAGAAGACAGGTGAAGTAGTTGTTCATGACTTAGTACAGACAAATACAGGACAGAAGCTATGGTTCTTATAAGCAACAGGCATTGCTTCCTCTAAGGAGAGCAACAAGGACCACATTTTTTCTATTTTTAATTATGCGTGTGTGTGTGTGTGTGTGTGTGTGTGTGTGTGTGTGTCTGTCTGTCTGTCTGTCTGTCTATGTGGGAGCATATGCACAAAGTGTAGATGTTCTCCCCTGGAGCTGAATGGATGCCAAGAACCCAACTTATACCTTCTGCAAGAATAGAAATTGTTCTTAACCACTGAACCATCTCACCAGCCCAAGGATCATATTTCTGACTCTGCTCTCAGTAATTTGGAAGGTACTTGACTAGCTTTAAGGTACAGGAATCAGGACATCAAGCCTTTGAATTGTGATCATACAAATATTAACATCAGACAATCCCAAGATTTTCTCGAGCATTCTAGGCTGTAAACCCTCTGAGATACCATGACAATCTCAACCAAAAACAAAAAGAAAGCTGCATCATAATGGACCTGAGTGATACAACAGCCCTGTTGAAGCAACAGCCCTGAAAGCCAGCAGAAGCCCACAGGGTTGACTCCATCAGATGTCCAATGAGAATTCATGAATAAATGAAAAAGACCTGCTTCAGAAATTCTGGTGAACAATGGCTCCATGAGAAAAGCGTCAGGCAAAGCCGCTTCATTACATCTACTGGGTGACGCTCAGCCAGAGGAATGCTTCATGAGTCAGTGGCTTTCAGCAGGCAGGGCCTTGCAGTGCTGGCTGTCAAAAATCCACAGAGCAGCCTGAGGCTGCTGTCCAGTTAGTTACCTGTTGCTCTCAGGGCTGCAACAGCTTGTGGGGAATTTAGGGAAAGAGAGATCTTGCCATATTCCAGAAATCTCATTTGGATTGCAAAATAAAAAAGACAGAGAGGCCCAATAAGAATGACAGAGAGCATGTTGTCTGCAATTTAACACACACCACTGTGTTCCAAAAATATTCATTTCCTAAAAGAGGCAAGTGAGACACAATTACTTTGAGATTCATGACATCCTCCATGACACATTCCACATTCATTTCTGACTTCTTGGATGCACAGGGCCACTTGGAATCTAAACCTCATGCTATAGTTAACTAAAGATGTAGCTAACACATCTGTTGGCCCTTGACCAACTGTTCACCTTTCTACAACAGTATCCTTTCAGGTGGGGTCAGAAAATGGTCCCTTGGATAAAAGGATACAGCAAAGCAAATGCTGATTTGTAACTTCCAGAACCTGGTGACAACCTGCTACAAAAAAGTGAAGGGTTTGAAACCCAGTTCTCAAACACAGAGGAAAACCCGTGGCTTGAACATTTGTGATTGAACGTGCTCTCTCTTCTTCGAAGACTCTAAGGAGGAACTCGTTTTGGTAGGAGAGCTGCACCCACCCTTATTGAACATGAGCAGTAAACCCATAATTTCCAAATATAGGTTACTTAAATACCACGGCTGATCATAAGGGCCCTCCTTGACTGTGTGCTTTCTGAAGCTCTCCTTGTTACTTCATAGAGGGAAAGGAGACACCTGTCTGGGAAATACGGAGAATAGCCCTCATTTAGGAGGGACACAAAAGGACTGAAGGGCAAAACCATTTTGTGTCTGGAAAGAGACACTGCTTTGTTTTCTCATGCATTTTCAGCCAATTATATCTCAATACCTTGAGGCTAGGTTGTTTCCTTAACATGTATCTCAGTGGTTCTGGGGCAATACCACAAGAGGTGCACCAGAAATCCATGCAAAAAAATGATGCTTCCCTTATACACCTTTGGAGAATTTCTTAAACCTTAACAGAAATTAATGTGTCTGAGAGAAGAACAAAAGAAACCAAATTCCCAAGCCAAAAACCTTCCCACAGGCTTCTCAGAAGTTGTCGACTCCATTTTCAGTTACTGGATAAATAAGGAGCTAAGCCTGGGTGAAAGGCCGGACACAAATGACCTGCACTAGAAGAGTACTGATGTCCTTTCCGAGCCTTCCAGAGAGAAGATGAAAACGGAGACACAGTGGTAATTTGGGGTCACTCTGCAGCTGGGACGAGCCTATGGTGTGCTAAATCTGCTGATAGTGGCGCCTACCTTTGTGGAGGTCCTTCTGCTGTGGACCTAGGAGTTTGGTCAACAGCATGTTTCACACTGCATCACAAAATGTAACTGTACATTTTCAATGACTGTAACATACAAACCGCTAACTGGTTTTCTGTACTTTATAAACTAACAAAATAAGCATGTTATCCTCTTTTGACATGCCATCTCAAGACTATATACTGAGGGAGATTCAACTTGGGGACTACAAAGGGGGTGCCACTGCAAGTTCCCGAGGAAGAGAGAGCGAGAGGAGATCTTATTGGCAACTGCACAAAGACATGGACAAGTCATTCCTCAATAAAGAGCTGGATACATGGTCCCATCCCAGAAGGACCCTCAAACCCTCTTGGCTCCTCTCTCTCAAGCTCCCTGCTGACTGCGTGAGGCATGAGGGATGTTATGAAATTCCAGCTTCCCATGCATGAGTGGGAGTCTTAGAGTTCATGGCAGAATGCAGCAGGCACTAGAGAAATTAAAGTAGGGGCTCTGGTTGGCACTGAAGTCACCTTTAGAAAATGTGCTCTTGACAATGATCATCATTGACATACCAGAAACTAACAGGCTTCAAAAGTGCGTAAGCAACCACTTCTAATAAAATGTCAGTTCCCTTCAGCAGGCTCTATGAACTGCATTTGACATGCAAGGTACTACACTGAGTTAAACTGAGTGCTAGGGCATGCACCTGTCCTCTTGGAGGATTCCTGGTTGTTTCTAATGCAAACAGTGCATCTGTGTCTGCAGTGGGTGAGGTGGGGCCTCATGTACTTTAAGCACAGACATCTCTGAGAGGCTCTACCACATGGGACCTGAATGCTCTTTCAATGGCAAACAACTGTCTAACATTAATGGATGGGGACAGCTGAAGTTACCAGCATAGCTGTGGTCTAGTTTTGTTTCCAAGTTTCTCCTTCAGCAACTATTCATGGTTAGTTTGTTTTATTCCTGATTTTAAAGCAGTCACAACTGTTCTACACATAAGTCACTACTCAGGAAAAACTTACAAAGTACTCATGTCACATCATCAAGTTGGCATGGCAGCAGCCTGTAGGGGCTGACAGAGATAACCTCCTTGCAATACTGAATTAACTTCTTCTCCAAATGTTATGTAAGAAAAAGTTACCAAAGTTTGTTCCAGTTCCAGCCCAATGTGGTGAGCTTTTTAAAAGCTTTCTGACATTGCCTTTTCTGTGTCTAACAACCTGTTTCAGCTGTACTCGAAGATGCTCCTGTGTGTCTCTACACCTGGGACCCGAGTCTCAGACCTCGGCAACACTGTCAGTGGCTGACTACCTAGTCAAGACAACGTCTTTAAAATACAATGCTTTTGCAACAGCTACTCCCAAATGTAACATGGAGTCTCTACGCTCATGATACTCCACATGTTTTTATTGAGAATTACAAGTCAGTGTTGCATATCTAGCATGCTTTCTGTTGTATGTTCAATCTCCTAGGCAGGTTTTCCTCACAGGAAAAGGGAAACGATTTAAAAACTGTAACTGTAGGGACAGGGTGACAGGGAAGTAGTACCTGTAAATAATTTTTTTAAAAGCCTAGTACTTCCTAATGAGCTTCCCCCCCCCCCCCTATAAAATTTGACAAAACAAAAGTTGAGAAAATTTGATGTGGCCAAGTATTGTAATTACAAAAGCACTTGCTGAATTTTCCCTGTAATACAGCCTCACGTCAGCAGGAAGGCCTGTGTGGAGGGCTCTCTACCTGGTTTGAGCATGCTGGGCAGTGATCTCAGAAAGTCCTTCCTTCACACTTTCTCATGCATATGAACCTCTACTGTAAGTGACTGCTCTCCTGTTGCATAAAACAGCAGTGTTAGTAGTCAGAGTTAGTTTGTATTTTATTTTCTTTTTCATTCAGAATGGATGTGAAACTTACTGGCAAACCTACGCTGCAGCCCCATGCAAGCAAGCAAAAAGCAAAATATTGAAAATGGAAGATAAGGAGAAACTGGCTAGCAGGCAGCTAAACTCACCCTTTTGTACAGCCTATGGTCCACCAGGGGGCTTTAGACAGTAAAACAACACCAGAGAGCTATTAGCACGTGAGGGTCACAGCAGCAATCTTACCAATAGCTTTATGTCAACCAAAGAGACTACCAAGTGGTTTCTTTTGTGGGGAAGGAAGAGAAGGGTGATTGATGGCAGGGGATGTGAAATGAGCAGGAAGAAAACCCATCAACTTATTTTTAAAAACCACTGGAAAACTTAGAAATGGGACTCCTGCTGATTTCTGAGGCCACTGTCTACCTACCTTGTTGAGAGGGTATCACGAAGTTTTCTATTTAATACAGACTGTAACGCTTCTAACAGACAATAAACATGACAATGTGGCTTCTAAAAGTAATGCTAAGTAAACCAGATGGGGTTGCACACATCCAAGGGAAAACAAGTTAAAAGTAACCCCAAGGAGAGAGATCCAGGACTTCGTCAGGCTCCTTAATGGAATATGTTAAATAAACACACAAAAATGAAAAGTGAGTAATATACACTTCACGGCCAATATGCAAAGGTTCCTGCCATTGGCTTATGTATTTTCTATCGTCTGAACCACAAAGGGCCAACAAAAGAGCAATAGTCTTTATTTTGCTGCAAACTGTGAGCAGACAGAGCCCCAAACCTGATGATCTCTTCACAGCAGACCTTGCCAGCCTCACTGGTTAGAATATAAACTCAAGACAGACAATGAGCTTTTCAGCAAATTCCTCTCAGTAATTTAAGAGTAGGATTCCTCTGTCCAGCCTACGTTCGGAAGCAGTCTTTTATGCAATTATATTTTAAGGACCTTATTCTTTCAACTCATCCACTGTAAACACAGAACACACACTGGAAAGGCAGTGAAGGACTCAGGTGGCTTTGCTTACACTGCATTTCTCATGTACATTTGAACTCAAGCAGCAACCAAGTGGAGAGAACAGCACAGTTTAACCTTCCAATGTTCCGGTTTATTGGAAATGGCCTCAAGGAACCAACCAGTCTCATCAAGTGGGGTTGCAACTTTGCACCACAGGGGCTAAGTCTACTAGTCTCTGTGCTGGACAGTCTTTGGGGGGCTCTCATTCTACAGGCAAAATAAGGGAAGAAGGGGCAGTGAACATGTGAGGCTATAAGGAAAAGAACTTAGGGGAGTCCAAGGTATTTTACCAACTGGAGATACTCAGCTAGTCTACCAGGTTGTAATTGCACAACTGCTAACTGAAACACACAGCTTACCAACAGAGACGAGGGACTGGCTTTGGGAGGAC
>CABHPP010120580.1:2038-48786 GCA_902168425.1 Peromyscus attwateri | reverse complement strand
CCATTGCTTGAAGACCCTTCTCCCAAGTCCTTGGGGAATGGTTAGAGGAAGGTAAACGTTGTACATTTTATCATTCTGTTTTATTTTTCAATGATTAGAAGGTTCTAATGTGTTGAGGATCTAATATATCTTATGTATCAAGATGTTTGCACTTTACTTTGTGTGTGCTTTTGATCTCTTTTTGACTTCTTAGGGCAGGTAATTTGTCTCCTCTATCTTTATAATGTCATAGTCTAAACCAGTTGTTTGATAGATATATATTATAGAGGAGGAAAAGCCACAATTTGAACCCAAGTGCCCTCAGATTCACTTTGTTTTGCTCTTCATTTATTGTCCATGGAAGTCTGCCGTTAACTAAACCTTGTGCTCCCAGACTTACAGCTGCCTACAGTGATGCCCTTTTTAATCTGTAAAAAGGGCACAACATGTGAGGACCAGCTGGACTGTGGTTCTTCCTATTATACAGGTTACAGTCCTAGGGATGATATCGTTTAGCTAGCTAGACCATCATTTAAATAATGAAAATGCTCATTAATCTTAGTTCTGTTATCAAGTGAAAACAAGCGCCACTCCTGTAATAGAGATTTTCTAGTCTTCATGTATATTTATTCAAATTAAATAAAACTGAAGATCCAATTTTGATCATGCATAATACTGATCCAGTCTGAATATGTAATAGCTACATGTGGCTAGTAGTTGTCATCTTGGACAACGTATGTTGATATAGAACATGTTTATCATCACTTAAAATTCCATTGGGCAGCCCAGTTTTAAAGTGGAAAGAACTGAAATTTTCAGAGATTTGCATATGAAATAAAATACTTCATTTTCCCTATCAACAGGTTGAAAAGCCCAGGCTAAATCTTAGTGATTCTTTCTGCTTCAACAAGATACGAGAAACATGCAATGATAAATATAACTCTTACTACAGAACATAGTGAATTCTCTGCTTGCTTCTTCATGCTAGCCACTATTTCCATAACCCCAGGCCCGTCTATTACTGAAGTCCACATAGAGAGAATGACATTTCCCTTAATAGACATTTCTTTCCTATTTTAATGGCAAATTATAAAGTCTCTATTCTTTATCTTCTTTTCCTCAATATTCTTCATGCTGTTATCTTACTAGGGTCAGGTTTAACATGAATTATGGAAGGCTAATGTAATCTTTAAAGGATGCCACTTCCAAGTGTTCCATTGTTAGTGTTAGGGCTGGGGACATGGCTCGAGTGGGTAACTGATGTGTAAGCATGAGGCCATGGGTTTGGATTCCCAGCACCCGCATGAAAGCTAGGAATGGTGGTACAGGCCTGTAACTCCATCAGTCGGTTGGGGAGAGACAGATGAATCCTGGGAGCTAGTGGCCAGCAAGTCGAGGAAAAAACAGCAAGCTCCAGGTTCATGGAGAGACCTTGTCTGAAAAACTAAGATGGAAAGCAATAGAGGAAGATGTCCAGTGTCAAAGAGCTGGCCTCCAGGCATGCATGCATGGGTGAGCATACTATCACACATGTGCACATATACACATACACTATACAATAAATAGATAGATAGATAGATAGATAGATGATAGATAGATAGATAGATAGATAGATAGATAGATAGATAGATAGATAAATAGCCACTGTTGATACTAATGGGTGCCTTTAAGAAAATATGTTCTCCTAAAGTCCCAGAGTGCTCTGGTCTTTGACCTGCAGAGAGGCAAATATGAACTTGACCTTCTACAAGAGCAGTATCAGTACGAATAAGGGGTCAAGGTTGGCCCACACTGGGCCCTATCCAAGGTCAACGAGGAAACAGTGCAGTGGAGAATGAATTATGGACATGATGCCAAGTGGGGCAAGGCTATCCTCAGCCTGGAGATGATCACATGCAGGAGAAAGGGGGTGATGACTGGGTCTCTTCCTGGTATGTGGTTAACAAATCTTTGCTGAGTATATGAACAAGCTCAAGAAAAAGCTTAACTGTTCGTTCACCTTGAGAAAGAAACGTGTACTCTAAAGGGTCTAAAAATGATAACACGCGGCAATAGTTTTTAGGGACATGGACAAAACTTTCATAGAAGATATCACTCTCAGCTTTACTTCAGAAACTGGGCTATCACTTCAATTCTAAGATTTTATTTAGGATAAGCCATTTATATTCATGTGTCCATCATCAAAGTCACTGGGCCTCTGGGGTAGGGCCTATACCAAGTGATTGTGAAGATGGGCAGGCGTAGATACGGACATTAGCATCTGCCATTTAGGCTTCCTGGACATCGGTTGCTTTGCAAATAAACCCTCTCCAGGCCATGCCTAAGGTCTTATAGCCAATGCCATATGAAAGTTTTAAAATAGTTTCTTCAGAAAGTATGAAAGTTTGGAACTTGGATGAGTGAAGAGTCAGTACCATGGTATAGTACCCAGATGCTTTGCTTGAAGGTGGAGAGAATGCATGTTTGAGAGAAGGTATCAACCTGACCCCAGCTTATCATCATTGAAGATCTACTCAAAGGTAAGAGCTCCTGGTTAGGTACATTGTGGAAAGACACAAGGCAGATCAATCCATTTCTCTTTGGCTGCAGTCAGAAACAATGTTATTTCAGTTCCTCACCTAAACTGTGAGTGGTGTTGCTGAACACTTGCAAAACAGCTTCTATGCTGTGTTTCAAGGGGAACTAAATGATACATCTCTATCCATAGTAGCTCACAAAGGACTTAGGAATGACAGTTACTAAAAATACATGCAATAGGTGTTTATAAAACCTTGGACCCCAGAAAAGTGGAGCATTGACCTGAAATGTCTCCTTATGTCCAAATCTGTCCTTCACTGCTAAGTAAATTTTTTTCCTTTTAATGATTGAAGACCTCAAGTAAACGTGCCTGTGTCTCGCCTGTTTGATGTTTTCTTGGGTTTGTGTAGAGATGAATGCAGGCTGTTGGATGATTTTGTGTGTTTGTTGCAATTAGTTCTACAGCAGTGTGAAAACTGAGGAAAAATAATGGGCAAACATGGTAATACCTGAAGACGCCTTTGCTTCAAGATCATTTGAATGTCGTCTGAATAAACTGTTGTGCGCATCTTGCTCTTCGTTACCTCAGGGAGGCAGACAGTGCCAAACAAAAATCTGGAATCCTGTTTTTGAATGAGAAAGTTTAAAAACCTGTCTGCCTTAATTTCCAGACTGGAATGCTCATAGCAAGTAGCTTTAGCAGAACCAAGCTCACTTGAGGCCCCGCTGCTGCTTCTGAGTTCTGCATCCGCTAACAAAATAATTCAGCTTCTAAATTTCTCACGTCCTCTTATATATGCAAGCTTATGGCCAGCAAGTTAAAAAGGAAAATCCGCAGTTGATAATAAGTGTCCAACAGCATTGTCAGGACAGCAGAGGTGGCTTGCTGTTCTAAAGCTTCACGAAACCCAGGAAACCCTGCCGTCCTAGAGAAACCAGCATGAAAGCAAAGCTTCTATTTTCTGATATTGATCAATTTTTTAAAGGAGTCACAGTGCATGTAATTATTTCACAAGGCTCCTGTTTTAGGTTGAGTGATGTATCAGAATCTCCTGTGAGGAAAAGCAAGTGAAAAAGTAAAATAACCTGGTCAGGAAGGCAGTGCACCGGGCGTGACTAGAGCCCAGTATCCTCCTGGATACATTCGTTACAGAGTGGTTCCTTCAGGTTCCCACCAACAAAGGGCTTATTGCATGGTTTTATTGATTTACATGATGATGAATCATGGTTACCAAACTGACTAGAATAAGAGTTGTCTCAAAACGGGTAAATCACACTTCTAGGTGTGTCTTCTGAAATGTTTGGTGTGGGGGTACAGCAGACAGGATGGAGAAGACCTGTTTTAAATGTGCATAGCAGTGCCCAGTGGGCTGGATCTTGGGTAGACCATGAAGTTGGAGTGAGGGGAAGCTGGCACATGCCTGACTCTATTTGAGTGCATCTTTTGTTTTCTGTTGCTATCTCCCTGCACATCGGAGTGCAGCCTTTGACTGGAAAATTGCACTGGTAATTCTCCAAGGCTTTCTAGGTCTTCTGCCCCAGACTAGAACTGTATCACTGGTCCCTCTTATCTGAGGCTTCCAACTTTTTGATATGAGCGGCTGCTGGTTTCTCAGGCTCTTTGTCTTGCAGATGGCTATTATGGACCTATCGAGCCTCTGATCACATAAGCCAATCTAATAATCCCCTCTTGTAATTACATATACATTCTATTGGCTTTGTTCCTCTAGAGAAGCCTGGCTGATACAGATTAGTTTTGTGGTGCATGATGATTCCTGGGGACCATTCTCCATTTGATAACCTTAAAGCAGGGAAAGCTGTGGTCTAGTCTGCTCTTTCATCTAAAAAGTGTGATGGCGGAATAAGAATGGGAGAGCCAGAAGCCTGCAGGAGATGTAAGCAAGAAAATCCATTCCATCAGTTAGAACTCCTAAGAGTGCTGTAGTACTGGAGTCCCAGGGAAGGATCTTTGATAAACCACTGCCCGAGAGAAGATGCTGCAGGGGATATAATGGGACCTAAGGAGCAATGGGATCTGTTAAGTAGGCATTGGACGGGTGGATTCAGGATGAACGTCAATCTAGGGAGTGGGACTGATGTGAGGAAGACAGAAAGAGTTGTGTCACATTTGGAAGCCACATGATAAGAGGGAAAAAGAATGAATAGGGAAGTGTAAAGGAGTTTCCTGGAAGCTGCATAACCATGGAGCTCCTTCAAGACTGTACATGCTTAAGGATTTTTAAGTAACCTACTCTTAATAAGAGTATTAGAACAATATTATTTCTTCTACAACTTTGCATTTCATTTTACCACAACCAGAATAGCAAAGATCAACAAAATGACAGACAATAAATTCTAGAAAGGATATGGAGGAGGTGGAACCCCCATTAACTGTTGGTGGAATCACAAACTTGTTCACTCACTCTGGAAATCAGTGTGGAGAGTGCCCAGGAAGCTAAAATGAATCTACCACATGACACAGCTATATCTCTCCCTAGTATATACTCAAATGACTTGGCAGCTGGCTCCACAGATACTTGTTCAGCCATCATCATGGCTTCTCCAGTCACAATAGCTAGGAATGGAAACAATCTGATTGTCTTTCAATGGATAGTGACAATGTGGTATGTATACACTGTTCAGCTGTAAAGAAAAATGAACTCATGAAAATTTCAGATAAATGAATGGAACTAGAAAAGATCATATTGAATGCCAGGTAACACACGCAGAATGACAAACAAACTTTGGGTGCTCTCTCTCATCTTCAGTTCTTAGTTCCAAATCTTCTGGTGTGAATATGTAATCTGGAGTATTTGAAGAAAAATGGACCATAGAGCAGGGCAATAGAGGGAAGAATAACAGGACACAATCCATTTGATGGGAGAAATGGGAAAAACAGGTGTGGGGTTTTAATTAGGGAGGGAGAAGGAAGATAAACACAGAAGAAGGAAGGAGGGCAAGGTAATAATAAGGATCTCTGAACAAGTCGTAAGGAATTATATTACCTAGTTACTTAAAATTTCATGTAATATAGATAAGTCTGTGTATATGAATATAGTTAAAATGAAAATTTTCCAAATGGGCTGACAATGCTCCTCCCAAAAGCCACAGGTCATCTAACAAAAAACTCCAATACCAGTTGTGAGAAGCAGCCATTGTTGTGAGGCTTCTCCAAGAGACTCCCAAAACATTGTAAGTTATTGCTGTTGCCCCTGGTTGCTTCACAGAGGTTGAAGGTAAGTCCTTATTGCTGAAGACACCATCGACTTTTGACATAGGACCAAGCAGTCTGAGACAGATCTGACCTGAAAGCCTCTTCCTTGAGAACTAGGTTTCATAATACAAGAAGGCACCACACAAGCCTCTGAAGGAGGGAAGCAATCAATAGTCTTCCCCAGCCATGATGTTAAAATGACCAGCATGACTCATTATCCCTAAGTGTGCAGTAGCAGCGTGCATAACTTGGTGGTAACCAACAGCTCTCTAACTGGACTTAAGGTCAACAGAATGGAAATCATGCCTGATACTGGAAGCCTACCCGACTACTTCAGGCTAGTGAAGTCATGGATTTTGGAAGAGAACCTACAACATAGTTTTACTGAACCGGGATGATATCTAAATACACTCTTAAGTATTTGTCCTTATACTCACAGATAAATGTAATTCTTACCCCTCACCAAAGAAACATCTCTTTGCCACAGATGGAGAGAATCAGAGAAAACCAAAACCCAATCAAAACTCAGAGAACAAGTTCTATGTGGAGCCCAACCCCAAATGATACATCTACTATACAACTCCTGCACCCAAGGCTCAGAGATCATAGCAAAAGAGGCAGGAAGATTATAAGAGTCAGAGAGACAGGAAGTTTGCTGGGAGATTGTATCTTCTAAAAATATCAGAGAAGTTACACCCAGGATGTCTCATCAACATAGCTGCCCAAACAAGGCCTGAACAAGGACACCAAGGGACATACTGACATGGAATGGGGAAATCTGACTGAGCCTTAACACTGGACAAAGAACTACAGGCAAGTAAGGAATGCTGAGAAAGGTAGAAATATTAATTTCAAAAAATGGTGGAAGAATCCCCCAGGTTGATTATCTAATACCAAGTAGTCAGCCTTGATATCATACACATACAAGTAACATATGAACTGAGTAGACTGTATGTATATATTTAGGACTACACACACATGTATATGTACACACACACACACACATCTCAGTTACAATTCTGTTGCTGTGGAGAGACACAATGACCATGGCAACTTATAGAAGCAAGCATTTTAATTGGGGGCTGTTTACAGCTTCAGAGAGTCCATTATCATCATGGCAGGGAGTGTGGTAGTGGGCAGATGGGTATGGGGCATGGTGCTGGAGCAGTAGCTGTAAGATACATCCTGATCTACAGGCAGCAGGCACAGAGAGAGAGAGAATGAACTGGGCCTGGGTCACAAAGCCTCCCATTGACACACTTCCTCCAACCAGGCCACACCTCTTAATCCTTCCCAAACAGATGCACCAAATGAGGACCAAACATCCAAATGTATGAGCATAAAGGGACATTCTCATTCAAACCACCACAATGCTTACATACATACATACATACATACATACATACATACATGCAGTGCATCATACGTGTGTGTAAAACAGCAATTAAAGAAATAGAGGACATTAATTTGAGAGAAAGCAAGGTCAAGGTGATTATACATGGGAGAGATTGGAGGGAAGAAAGGGAGGGTAATGATGTAATTATATTTTAATTTCAAAAAATGGTTTTTAAAGAAACCAAGAAGTTCTCAAAATTGTGTTGGTTGCTAAAATATTTGGATAAACAAATATTTATGGAAATCAAAAAGATCCAGAGCTCCAGATCCAGTTTGGTAAAGGAGGGGAGTAACATCCATGCAGACACAGGAGCCACAGGCCAGGGGTCAGCCGGCAACCGGCCCTGCAGACCAGGTATTGCCTTGACTTTGAAGGTTGAGCGAGCTGCCCCGTGTTGGCCTCAATCACTGTTTTTAATTAAGCACAGGTTTGTTGCCCTCTGTGAGTGCGGCTTCTCTCCTCGGGAAGAAGCTGGCGATTAGATTGCAGGAGGCTGCTGAAGCCATGGAGGTGGCCAAGGCCAGGAATGCCTCCCTGGAGAGGGCCAGGCACAGGCTCCAGCTGGAGCTGGGGGACGCCCTTTCTGACCTGCAGAAGGCCCGCTCTGTGGCAGCTGCCCTGGAGCTGAAGCAGCAGCACTCAGACCAGGCCCTGGCTGCCTGGAAGCAGAAGCAGGAGGAGGCCCAGGCGCTGCTGCAGGCCTCTCAGAAGGAGGCCCCCGGGGCCCTCACCACCGAGGTCCTCACCCTCTGGCATGCCTGTGAGGAAAGCACTGAGGCCCAGGAGACACGGAGGAGGCAGAACCAAGACCTTCAGGGTACTGTCAGCTAGGCTTGCAACCAAAGCAAGACAAAGGGCTTGAGGAGAGCCTGGTTTGGGCAAGGCTGCCCTCCCTGAGTGGAGAGCCTTTGCATTTTCAAGTTCCCATCGGTGTTTTTATGTTTTTGTTTTTCATTGTTTAATGCTTCATTCTGGAAAGAAAAAAGCTCCTACGGAGGTTATTTGTATTAAATTAGATTAATTCTAAAATCAAGACTGGCTTTGTATCTTCGCTTCTAGTCCCACTCTATGAAGGAACCTACTCAAGGAGTTCCCGGTACTGACAGCTTTTCCAAGGCTGACAGCTTTTCCAAGGCTGTCTGTGTATGTGTTCACGATGATACTTTTACCTACTTTACTTCTTGTTCTGCACCTTTATTCATTTATTGATGTATTTGTCATTTGAAACTATTTCTAAAGCTGTCTAGCGGCTCAGCAAGAAAAGATGCTCTCCATGAAAGCATGAAGGGATAGTGTGGATATGATCCCCAGAACCAACATAAAGGTAGAAGGAAAGAACCAGCTCCACCGAGTATACATGCATTCCATGGCATGGTTACCTGCTCCACATTATACATACATACATACATACATACATACATACATACATACAATGATAATAAACAAAGTTTTAAAAAATCTATAATGCATTTATGTATCAAGCACTGTTCTATACTCACGTATTCAGTTTTTAACCCGAGGAAGAACTTTGGTGTCTGTTTCCTTATCTCTAAATGTAGATTATATTGTGTCACATTAGATTAAATAACGTCTCTCAATTTATAACTGACAGTAGCAGACCTGGTCTCCAGCATGTATATATGTCACTACTGAGCTATGATTCTTTCCCTGTATCTTGTGGTTCTTTGCATCTCTTTAAATTTTAATTTTGAGATTATAATATAACTACATTTCTCCTTTTCCTTTCCTCCCTCCAGACCCTCCTGTACACCCCTCTCTCATGTACCCTCAAATCTCCTTCAAATTCATGGACCTTTTTTGCTCACTGACTATTGTTGAATGCAAATATGTATATGTATATATATATATATATATATATATATATATATATATATAAAATGTGTGTGCATATGTATATACATATTTCTAAATATAACCTGCTTATCCCATATAATGTTTCTTGTATGTATGTTTTCAGGGCTGGCCATTTGGCACTGGACAAACAATGGATGTGCTCTTCCCTGGGGAGGGCCACTTTTCCTGCTCCCAGCTTTCCTCAGTTGCCTGTAGTTCTTTGTGTAGGGTTGAGGCTTCCTGGGCTTTCCCCCATTCACTTCAGCATTGGTGTCCTCCTTGTTCAACTCATGGTTAGGCACTCAGGTTGGTGAGACTTTATGAAAGTAGAATGATATTACTAGGAGACCCAATCTCACAGAAAACTCCCTGATCCTCTGGTCCTTACTATTTTTCTGGCCCTTCTTCTGCAACTCCCTGAGTCTTAGGTGCAGGAGTGTTTTGTAGATATATTCATTGGGACTGGGCTTCACAACTCTGCAATTTGATTGCTTGTGGTTTTTCTATAGTGGTCTCCATCTGTTGTAAAGAGAAGTTTCCTTAGTGATGGATGAAAACTACACTCATCTGTGGATGTAAGGACAACTGTTTATAGGTTGTTGTTAGGGATTATATTGGTCTAGTAAATTAGTGATTCTATATTCTTCTCTAATAACCATGACTTCACTAGCACTGGCAGTTACCTAGGTTTCCAGTATCAGGCATGGTATTCTTCTTGTTGAACAGGTTTTAAGTCCAATTAGAAAGCTGTTGGTTACGACCAAAGTATGTGTACCACTACTGTACCCTTAGCATTAGTACAGCGTGCTGGTCATTGATGAGGTTCGTTGGTGTCGTAGGTAGACTGTTGGTTGCCTCCCTTCTTTGGAAGCTTGCATGGTGCCTCTTGTACTGTAACAGCTAGACCTCAAGGAGGGGGCATTCAGGTCAGTTCCAGCTCAAGGGTCTCTAGGCCTTGTTTCTGAAGTGCATGGTTTCTTCAGTAGTAAGAACTTACTTTCCACAGATGGGCCCCAACCAAGGGCCACAGAAATAGGCTATGAGTTTGGGGCGTCTTTTGGACAACCCTGGCCAAAAACTTGAAAGAGGGCTTCTCATATCTGGCATGGGGGTTTTGCTAGGTAGCCTTTGGCTTGAGAGATTACTATCAGCCTAGATGAGAAAAGTTCATTAAAACTCTATATGTATATTTATACACAGAATTATGTATACTATAGGTTTCTTTTTCTTTTTTAGGTAGTTAACACCATGACTCCTTGTGGCTTTTTCGTACATTGTTATTGTTATTTTACCCACCTTCCTCCTTCTGTATTTACCACTTTCCCGCTTCCATGAAGAGTCCCCCTTTCCCATTTCCCCTATCAGATCACTTGTATCCTGCTAGCACCCTCTATTTCACTCCCTGACACCCCTGTCCTGGCAATGGTCTTGTTTTACTTTGCTGGTTTCTACAGTTACTACAGGCTATGTATGTGCATCTGAAGACTTGGATCCTCTAATGAGAAATAACTTATGACATTTGTCTTTCTGGGTCTGGGTTACCTCACTCAGTGTTCTCTTTTCTGGTCTCATCCATTTATATTCACAAAGACCTGCCACATACTTTTTAAAAAGTTGTATATGACTGTGGAGATTACCCAGTCAACGAAGTACTTGCTATGTAAGCAGAGGGGCATGATTTCGACCCCTAGGATCCAGCAAAAAGAGCTGGGTGTGTTGGAGGGCACATGTTATCCCAGAACTGGGAGGCAGAGACAAAGAGAGCCATGAGGCTCACTGACCAGGCAACTGAGGCTACTTGGCCAGCTCCAGGCCACTGAATTATCTTGTCTTGAGAGATAAGATGGATGGTACATGGAGAATGACACCCAAAGTTGACCTTTGACATCCACACACAGGCATAAATACATATACAAGGACACTTTCCCCCATGTACCCACAATCCCCCATGAACACATATACCCCAAAATTTAAAAAAAGGCTTTTATAATAAGGATGATAGATTCTTCTTTAACAGTACCTTAT
The DNA here is from genome assembly GCA_902168425.1 of Peromyscus attwateri. Lineage (NCBI taxonomy): Eukaryota > Metazoa > Chordata > Mammalia > Rodentia > Cricetidae > Peromyscus > Peromyscus attwateri. The sequence goes on along the minus strand of CABHPP010120580.1, from coordinate 37,801 downwards.
TCATTTTTAGATCTGATTATCCACAATTGTAAGTACTTCTGCATTATAACATCATACACATACATTTATACATTTGTAAAAATAGTTCAGAAGAGTAAATCCCTAGAAATGAAATTTCTGGGTTAAAGGAATGAATTCTAAAATTTTGATATGCTGCCAAGCAGCAATACAAAAAAGCAGAATGCTTATTGCAGAGCCAATGTGATGTGCCTGAAAAGTCTGATGTGCCCTGGAAGCAAATTCCTTACTACTGGAATCTTCTCTGTTGACCTGCTGTGGTGGTTTGAAAGAAAATGGCCCCCAAAGGGAGTGGCACTATTAGGAGGTGTGGCCTTACTAGAGGAAGTGTGTCACTGTGGGGGCGGGCTTTGAGGTCTCTTTTTCTCAAACTTCCCTCAGTGTGACAGTCAGTTGACTTCCTGTTGCCTCTGAGTCAAGATGTAGGACCCTCAGCTCCAGCACCACATCTGCCTGCACACCACCATGCTCCCTGCCATGATGGATCGAACCTCTGAACTGTAAGCAAGCCACCCCAATTGTGGTCATGGTGTCTCTTCACAGCAATAAAAGCCCCAAAACACCTGCACAGTCCACAATTAGCTCCCTGACTGTGCTGTGAGATGTGTTAGAACAGTAGCCCCAGAACTCATCTATGTAACCACCTGGGAACAGTCAGCCTTGCCCACCACAGTGTTTCTACTCAGTGGGTGAAGCATGTAAGTCTGCACTTTTTTGACCTGAGGTGGGGCTGGAATTTGGGGCTTTTTTTGTTTTAAGATCTTTTGGTGATTGTTAAGACATAGTCAAAACTGAGACAAATTTCCCCTGCGTTTTCTTCAAGCAGAGAAGGGTTACAATTAACACAAGAATTTTCACTTGCTGCCTTTAGTTTTGTAAGTTTTTAACATTCTTTGCCTCACTCATCATAGCCCAGGATCTCAGAAACAGAGGGATAAATATGTTCTTGACTCTCTTTAGGCTGGCTCTGGAACTTCTGATGCTGTTTGATCCTGTGCCATACCTTTCAGAGACTAGAGTCTCTCTTCATGTAAGAATCTGAACCAACAATCCTTTGTAGAGAATGCTACACTGATATCATGGACCCAAGACTGAGCCTCCTCACTAACATAGATGATCTTTTATCTCTCCCCAGAACTGGTTTCTAGGCTTATGAACCAGGTGAGAGACAGAATCAAGAATGTGGTGATATATTGTGTACCCTAATAAATATGCCTGAGGATTAGAGGACAGAGCCAGCCACGAGATTAGACATAGAGCCAGGAGGTGGTGGCACACACCTTTAATTCCAGCAGTTGAGATCTCATGCCTTTGCTTGGGAAGCACACATGCCTTTAATTCTAGGAAGTAATATGGCAGGGCAGAGAAAGGTATATAAGGCATGAAGAAACAGGAACTCACTCTTTTTAGGCTGAGGATTTTGTAGAGGTAAGACCTAGTGGCTGGCCGTTCTGCTTCTCTGATTTTTCAGCTTTCACCCTGATATCTGGCTCTGGGTTTTTTTAATAAAAGACCATCTAAGATTTGAACAACATCTTGGAAAAGGTTGAGAAATTGACTCCACAGGAGACTGAAGCCTTGACTCTGGAAGAAACAGAGGTAGATCACCAGGGAGGGGGAGTTCTCGCTGGGCAAGATCTGCCTTCCAGAATTAACAATAGGCACCACAGTGTGACACCTCCTCCCATGACTGCTACATTCTAGGCACCACACCAAATGCTTGATGTGCATTTTTATGTCATCACCCCATTTTATAAAGGAAGAAACCAAGGCAGCAATTTGATCACAAGTGAAAACAAGTTTGTAGACTGTAGTGAAAATTCAGCCATGATTATCTTGTTCACTAGATTATTTCCAGTTCCTAGACTCTTTCAGGACTCAAAATGGTGGGCCTAGTCCAGGTACATTAATATCATCAAGAATGAAAGCCCTTTCTGTAGCAGGAATCTTAAATGGTCTTATTCATAAGAACAAACCTGGAGCTAGGTATCCTGTTTCCTCAGACTGGAAACCTCTGAGTCCTCATCCAGAATGTGTCTCAGCTGAACTGCTGCTCGAAAGCCTGAAAGCTTAACCAGCCAAATGCTTCTAGTTCCTAGTCTTCATGCCTTATATATCTTTCTGCTATCAGCCATCACTCCCTGGGATTAAAGGCTCACTTCTTGAGATTAAAGGTGTGTGTCACCAAGCCTGGCTATTTCCAATGTGGCCTTGAACTCACAGAGATCTAGAGGGATTTCTGCCTCTGGAATGCTAGGATTAAAAGCATGAGTGCCACCACTTTCTAGCCTAAGTATCTAGTGGCTTTTCTGTTCTCTGACCCCAGATAAGTTTATTAGGGTGCCCAATATTTTGGGGAACACAATACAACCACACCTTTCCCAAGCTGTTGAATCAGGATGTGCATTTTCACAAGGTTCCCTTGGGGTTCCCAGCAGTATTAACATGGAGATGCACTGGTTGAACCCTGCTGTCCTGTAAAAGGGGCTCAGTGAATACTTGTCAAAAGTCAAAAGTTTAGGGGCTGGAGAGATGATATTTAAATACTCAATGACTGGCTGTTGGGCCCTGACCCCTGTTCCTTGGGTAGCTGTTGTCTTGTTTGCTGACCTTGATCAGATGTCCTCCCTATGCTAATTCCCTGCTGGTATCATTCCTCCTAAACAGCTTACCAGAGGTTCCTTGTTTGGGTATCCTGCATGTTGATGTAATGCTAGAATGTAAAACATCTGTAGCAAACTTTTGCCCTCCCAGGTTCTTCCACTGTGTTGTAAGTCTGTATTTAAGGCCTCCTCCCTCCTTCAATAAAGGGCATTCTACTGAGACGAATGACCCTCTGTCTTGTCTCTGTTTTAATCCTTAGCCCCTCGCTCAGACATGGTGAACGGGTAGTAGCGCCGGTGCTATACTGGCTACTCTCCCAAAGGACCCAGGTTCAATTCTCAGACCCACATGACAGCTCAAAACCATCTATAAGTCCAATCCCAGGAGATCTGACACCTTCTTCTGACTTCTTGGGCACTAGGCATTCAAGCGGTGAATACACATACATGCCAGCAAAACATCCATATACATGAAAGAAGATTTGTTTTAAAAGCCAAAGAACTAAATATCATCATATCTGTGATCTCTTTAAATAATCAGAAGCATTTTCTCCTCGACCCAAAGAAAGCCTTTGGGTAGGCTTTCAAAGGAGATTCCAAGTGGCATTCTCAGACAATGTTTTTGAAAGTAGAGTATTTGGTAGAATTTTCAGTGTTATGATGAGAAGTTCACAAACAGGATCTGATTTTGTCCTTGGTGTGAGCTACATAGTTGAAAGTGTCCTGAGGATGACCTCATTCCAAAGAAGACAGTGAACTGACAAGGAAGTTACCAAACGTCCAGGACCTCTTTGTTCCAGGTTGAACTTTATCCTCTTGATTCAGCCTTTGACTAACTACCTGGACACACTGAAATCCAGCTGCTCTCTACACCCACATCTGGAGAGAAAAGGAAAGCTCTAGCAGTCAATCTCAGGCCAAGACCTATTGAAAGATGCCATAATGGGAAAAGAACGACAGACCACCTGTACAAGCATAATCTTTAGATTCATCTCAGCACCACAGCTCTGTCTAAACCCAGTGAGTCAGATGTGTCCCTCTGCATTGTATGCAGTTTTCCAGGGGGACAGCTCTGCCCCAACTGGTGCGCCATCATACCTGTTCCTCCAGGTGTTCCACATTGTATAAAGAATGCCATCAGGTAATAGAACAAGTTTCAGGTGGTAGAGTGGTGCCCCTGCAAGACTGACTCCTGTTTACTTGATGACCTCCATTTCACTTCTTCTTTTTTTTTTTTGGTTTTTCGAGACAGGGTTTCTCTGTGTAGCTTTTGCGCCTTTCCTGGAACTCGCTTGGGAGACCAGGCTGGCCTCGAACTCACAGATATCCACCTGCCTCTGCCTCCCGAGTGCTGGGATTAAAGGTGTGCGCCACCACCGCCCGGCTCCATTTCACTTCTTATGTTTGGCTCTCTGGCCATCCTTCCTAAGGGTTCACTGAAACAGCTATGTTAACTGCAAGACTTTATGGTAAAACTTACACATGATAGCAAAGTAACGAGAACTGTAATTTTCCACCAACAGTTTTAGCCCTGTGTAGTTTATCATCTTTCTAGTGTGTTAAATCAACCATGACTTACCTCAAAACAAAGGACATTGAGGACACAGTGCTCATACCACTAGATGGCAGTATATTCTGAACCTCATCATCATGTCTTCATCAACTTGGACATGTATTGTATTTTTCCTTTTTTTTAGTTCTTTGAGGATTTTATGCAATGTGTCTTAATCTTATTAAACTCTCCAATTCCTCCCATAATCCACCCTCCTTCCCTACCCACTTAATTATGTGCCTTTCCTTTGTTTCCCCCAACACACCTTTGTCTTCACATCAAGTCTAATTTGTGCTACCCACATACTCTTGGGCATGTGGCCATCCATTGGAACATGGTCAACCTACCAGGGGTTACATTAAAAGAAAATCGTATTTCCTTGTCTGTCTTACCTATCTGTCTTATCTATCTATCTATCTATCTATCTATCTATCTATCTATCTATCTATTGCCAATAGCTACTTATCTAGGGGTGGGTCTCAGAGTCCATTCCTCTTAATACTGGGATCTGGGGCCATGTATTTATAATAATCTTAAGGTGTTTTCTTTTCTGGGTGAATATTTACAGAAGAAAAAAAAACCATCAGATCTTTTAATAGTATAAATTCAAGTTATCCCAGGAGTCCTTCTCTAAACATTCGCTTTCTCCGTGCTTCCTAGAAGGTTAAAGGTAGCATTTTCCTCCTGAAGAAACTGCCATTCCCTCTAAGAAAGTTCCTATCTAAGTATGTGCTTAGGGTTTATATTGAAGTAAGCACCGAGAGAACAAAGAAGACCTTACTGACATTCCCAACTTCATTCTTTTATTTGAGAATTACTATTCTGTTTTGCTTTTTTTTTTTTTTTTTTTTGGTTTTTCGAGACAGGGTTTCTCTGTGTAGCTTTGTGCCTTTCCTGGAGCTCACTTGGTAGCCCAGGCCGGCCTCGAACTCACAGAGATCCGCCTGCCTCTGCCTCCCGAGTGCTGGGATTAAAGGCGTGCGCCACCAACGCCCGGCCTGTTTTGCTTTTAACTTCTAATGGTATGTATTAAGCATCCCTCAGGCTACATACAGAAGGTCGCCTCATCATCTGAACTCTCGAGAGTTAACTGGACAACAGATTGTAGCACAGTTAGGTCTTCATGTTATCAATATCTGCAATGTTTTATTTGCATTTATTATTCTCTTATATGCATTTTGTCTTTGAAACAAGGCTTAAAATTTACACTTCAAAAGTTGGTGCACCTTTATAACATTCCTGGAAATAAGTTCCTGACCTTTATTTAAAAATTCAGGAACTCAGTAGCTCTTCCTACCTATAGTAAGACCTGATTACAGTAAAATGTGCCAAGTGAATTCTGAATGGCCTTATTCTTCACTTGTCAGCATTTGGGCACGGTTGTGTTTCTCACTCTTTGAATGGATTCACCTTGCCCTCTATCTTTCTGTAATGTCTACAGTTAAATACAAGTTGCCAGGTAGGAGTTGCATCCTTCATTGTTCTACCTTTGATACTCTTACTGATTCATCCCAAAGATGGAATATGCTAGAAAAATTCAAGTGGAATAAATGTAAGCATTTAAATATAGTCACAGCCAACCTGGAAATTTTCTATTTTAAAAATTGCTTTAGAATTTCAGTTCTTGAGCTACAGCTGAAAGGCCTAAGATTGTTGGTGCTGTGGGAAAAATTATATATATATGATAAATAGAAGCAGCCACCTGTTTGTCTTGTCCTAGTCTTTAGGGATCTGATGTGACCCCAGAGCTCTCCTAGCAACCATGAAGAAAGCTACATCACTGATGGATATTTTGAGATTAGAGAAACCTAAAAGTTTGATTCAAAGAGGGACTTCATTGAATGCTTTTAACATATTCATTTCAGAGAGCTCTGGAGTGAAATGAGAGTAAGAATTTCCAAAGAAGAAGAAACAGAAAACTGTAGGTATCTACAGTCACAGTGATGAGCAGAGGTTGTGTATTTCAGAATCTTTTAAGGAACAGACTATATCTTATGTGTCTACCTTTAGGACAATGATTGGTAGATAAGAATGTTGCCAAAACACAAAGCCAACCAAAACCGAACCAAACAAACAACAAACAATCTCATTGTGAGCTAGAATCTACTTACTGCATTAGTGTGACGCCACTCACATGAGGCAAACAAACACTGCCAATCACTACAGGTTTTGTGTTCTTATGTTCTACTGCCATATGAGACTCAAGGAAACATACCAAAATGCACACACCCCCACACGTCTTTGGGGGGCGGGGCTTGTGGAGGGAGAGAGAGAGAGAGAGAGAGAGAGGGAGAGAGAGAGAGAGAGAGAGAGGAGAATGTAAGTATCCTTGGTTCAAATTCCTTTCTTAGGTAGTCAAGAAACTGAAGGTGCTGAACCACGGAGGAAACAACTGCAAACTGGATGGTGTGCCCCAAATTTAGTGTCAGGTGAGAGAGAAGTGTTTTCATGCCCCTGCTTGCTGACTGGAGAGGGCAGAGGCAAGAGTGAGGGTTCTTCTTGTATCCCTGTTGAAACAGCTGAGTGTTAACTCTCAGGTAACTGAGTGGCATGGCTCTTAGTTGCTGGACCTTTCCTTGACTCTGTCATAACAAGTTGGTGACTTTAGATATGCTATTGCTTAGTTTCTCAGGGAAGGGAAGAGATAAAAGAAAATCAAAACAAACAAAAAACCCCACAAACCACAGAAGGTAAGTAAGGGAGAGCAGGAAGTCAATGATGGCAAAGTGTTTCATAGTTTACAGATCAAAGACAAACACAGAGAATTAGCATTGATTATACTATCTATCTGATTAGTTACCTTTGGTCAAAGCCATGTGTTAAAAAGGAAGTCATTTGAGTCTGAAGTTTAACTTGTTTTTAATATGCTGGTTAAATAACTAAAGGCCAGTAACAAGGAAAACAAACAAAAGAAGCCCGTTAATGTGTAGGCTGGCTTCTTTCTCAAAGCCTGTTTTCAGCCTCAATTCCCATGAGGTCAATATTTAATAAGGATGTCAAGCTAAATTTGGCTGCTTGTGTGTTTGAGTTATCCTAGCTCTTGCTTTATGGCATTTTCATAGAACTGACTGTGGTGAGGAAATCTAGTCGACTTGAAAGGCTGTGAATCAGGCTCTCAAAGAATGTTCTGATGTACTGCAAAAATACTGAGCCTTGATGTCTGTCCTACTTCCTTCCATAGAGAACAAAAACTGAACGTCTACTTTTGCAAGGGGAGAAAAAAAAAAAAAAAGCTTGATTTCAGGTAACGTCAAACCTCAGCTATAAATAAACCCAGTGAGGAAAATGAATCCTCAGAGAGTCTGTGTCGTGTCAGGTACATCTGAATGTCGGAGAACGGTTCCCCAATTATAATCATCAGTGCAGAGGAAGTCAGAGATGCAAACAGCTAAGGTTAAGAGGAGAGAGCTGAAGGGAACATGAGCTATGATGGGCTGGAAAAGGAAGGGGCGGCTGAGGCTTGGGCACAAACTCAGTGTAAGCTTTCGCTGATGACTCACAGTGGCTATAATCGGTACATCTAGCAAGGACAGATGAGCATCTCACAAAACACTGCACACACTGTCCCAGACCCTCCCTGCTCTGTGTGAGTGCGGATTATAGCAAATGCCTTGCTCTAATCTGGTAGTTCAGTCTGAGTCTAGGGCTAGGAGGAAATGGAGTAGAATTCCAGGGGGAAATATATGTGGGCATGGAAGCCCAAGCCATCAAGAATGATAAAATACATTATAGACCTCAAAGGAAATATCACCTGGAGGCAGGATGAGGTTCAAGGTCATTTGTTCCTGTAAACTGTTGGCATCCCCAAAGAAACTCAAGCCGTCTGTTAAGACGGAACCCAGGAAACTGAAGGGAAAGAGGCATGAGGCTCAGGAAAGGACTGGACCTTGATAGTGCACCAAATTATGAATGAACTTACTAATACCCAGCCTGGAATCCTATTGGTGGGAAAAGTCTTCACAGGTGCTACACAGAGTCTTCTGGACATAACAGGGCCTCTGCACTTAGGAGTCCTGGTTGCTAGCCAGAGATCAAGCCAATCAAAATTCCAGCAGGGATGGGCTTCGATCTCATGGACCTAATCTCTGGCTGAGGAGCTATTCTCATTGACGGCTGTTGGAGGAAGGAGAGCTCATTTTCTTCAGAGATGTGGTCCTTGGTAGGTTGCCCATGCTCTAGTGGTTGGCCTCACCCTGATGCACATATGGGCAACAGTAATTGGGCTCAGTGTGGTTTTAAAAAGAAAATGAAGTTGGGAGGAAGACGTGATGGGGTGCTATGAGAAGAGTTTGGAGAAAGGGAATAGAGGGTGAATATGATCAGAACATGCAGCATATATGTATGAAATTCTCAAAGAATAAATAAAATATAATTTAAAAAATCTGAGTAGGTAGCATATGTATACAAGATTTACTTACAAATATTTGAGCTCTTAGTGTCAGCAGGATATTGTGCGTAATACTCTAGTGAGGACTTCTAAACTTCCGTGGATGATTTAGCCGTTTCATTTGTACAGATGTTGTCACTGGCATGGCTAAAAGGAAAGAGGGAGCTGTTTAAACACTGATGGACCAGGGAGAGGGTCCCTGGTGCCTGAACTTGACCTCCACCCCATATACAGGAAAGGAGAGCAGCTCAAGGCCAATCAATGTCCATGGCTGCCAGGTCAGTGAAGCGCCAGGGCAAGGAGTGGGCTGAAACACATCGACAGGTGTGTCGGTCACTTTTGTCTCCACTGGGACCAAATAGCAGTGAGCTGAAACTTAAGGGATGAAATACTTGTTTTGGTTTCTGGTCTCAGAGGTATTAGTTCCATTGTGACATCCAGGGCATCGATGGAGAGAAACAATTCATATCATGTCTGCCAGGAAGTGAGGTAAAAGGAGCCAAAGAAGAGGCCACTGCAAAGTAGACCTTCCAAGGGCATGTTTCCCAGTGGCCTACTTCCTCCAATGACCCCCATCTCCTACCACCTACTGGTAATAATTTTTTGAATCTATCAAGGAATTAATTTGGTAATTCAGAACCCTCAGGATCTATTCGTCATCTCTGAAAATGCTGTCAGAGTCATACTTAGAGGAGTGCTTCCTTAATTCCATAGGCATCTCTCAGTCTAATCAAAGTTTACAATGAAGGACAGTCATCACATAGGTACATACTGAATCCGTAGGAACCACCAGTTATTGTTTCCATGAAATGATTAGAAGTAGAGAAAGTGAACACTGTGAATCAAGTTTGTGGAATAGCTGATCTATATTCTGCTCTCCCAAGATATATCCAGGAAGCTGGTTTCAGAAATGAGTGAGCCAAAATTCCTTGCTATGTAATTCATGTATTTTTTTTATTTGAGTGGTTAGAGAAGGGCTAGCAAACTTTTTTTTCTATAAAGAGTCAGAGAGTAAATACTTTAGGATATATGAAGCCCATGGTCTCTGCAGATACCACCCAGCGCTTCAGCTGTAGCTTGAAAGTGGCCGTTGATGATAAAGGTGTTAACTGAATGAAGCGTAACTGACTGTGAGATTTCACCCTATGGAATGGTTTGCTTGCCCTGGTCTACAGCCTCAGGTATCTAGTGATGTCCAATTATCTTTTCCTTCTAAATACTCAGCTTCTCCAAACTAAAGTATATTAAATTTTGCCTGATAATCTCAATTTTTAGTCACTTTGTGACTTCATATTTTTGTCTAATTAAATCTTTTCCTAATTTTAAATAAAATATTTTTGTATGCTTTTATTAATTAGTGTCTCAAACTTTTATATGATTATTAGGAGAAAATAATACCTTGTTAATCATTTAAAGTTCACTCATATGCATTCAGTTGAGGGTGATCTGATATTTCTTGATGTAGATGAGCAATATTAAAAGAAAAGATGACCCATTAAGCTATCAGTTTAAAAATCATTAGCTTTTCAAAAGTGTAAGATCGTATGCTATTTTTATTGTTCTTTTCTTTGATTTCTTTTCTCATGCTTGAGAAACAAAAAGGAACTTAGTATGCTGTTCTAAAATATGCATGAGGAAGTTTAGATTATAAAGACTTTTTTAATGCAGTATGATGATTGTTTAGCAGATATTCTTGGGATTTTATCATTTCCAGTTTTCTTAAATGACATCATGTTTTTCCTTGTCCCAAGTACCCATGAAGTTTCATAGACAATGGAGAGAAAGCTACTATTTGAAACATTCAGCTTGTTGTAGCAGAATGTACTACTGTATCCAGAATTTTGAGAGCAGGCTAAGGATGATTCGGTCTTTCTGTATGTGGGGAGTTGGCTGGGCAAAAATGGAAGATGGAAAAATGTCTTCAAGCTAGTGCTATTGAATCCGAACATGACTGTGTGAGTTTGTGGAGGCCACTATTTCAGAACACAAAGACTGGGTGGTAACACAGCAGACATTCATGTTCACACAGTTCTAGCGTCTATAACATCTGAGAAGGAAGGATTGGCAGGCTAGGTTTCTCCTAAGACCTCTGTCCTCAGGCTGCAGGCAGATGATTGCTTTCCACTATGTCCTCACGTGACCTTTCCTCCCTCTTCACACACCCTTGCTATTTTCTCTTCTTGTAAGGCTACCAGGCCTGCTAGATTAAAGTCATAGCCTCATTTTGTCTCAGCTGTCTCTGAGGGTTGGAGCTTGCACAATTTGGTGGATATATAATTCATCCCTTAACTGTCTCCATTAACTTAATATCCTTGTAGACCTATAGGATTCCAATCTTGGAGCTTAACAAAAGCCCAGTACCTAAGGAAAAGGATTGAAGATCATCCCCCAGCTTGTGGGGGCCTGGGGAAATGGGGTTGGTGGAGGAATGGCACCAACCCTGAGCTATGGAGGCATGAAGACCTATTTCTCATACATTTCAATAACTTCTAAAAATTAATCCCCATGAGGAGAAGCACCATCGTGATAAACTGACCCTACCTTTGACCCAACTGCAAATTTTGACCATTTTCATCTGCAGACCATGCAGATAAGCCTGCAGGTCAGCACGTGGGCACCAGGACAATCAATGAACAACAATCCAATTCTGAGCGAGGATGTACTTTTACAGTTAATTCTGGAAGTCTCTGTGAGGAAGAACAGAGGATAAGGATGAGGACATCCTAGTATTTTCTATCATATCTGCCTGGCACTAGGAACCCAATTTCGTGAGGTAAGCTTAAGAGGGTTATGGCCACAAACTAGCCTGATGAGCAACTTACCAACCAAAAGCTAAAACAGTACGTATTTATCTTTGCTCAAGTCAGAGGCCAGAACAAGTCAGAATTAACAATGAACCATGATTCAAATTACTTCTAGAAGCCAGCTCTCATCCACTTTGTGATGACGCAGAAGACACACACACAAGCACAAATTTGTATGATCAAGGCTTTGAACAGTGCACTCCACTAAGACTGAGAGCATCAGCCAGAACTTAGTCACATGGTTTCAAATTATCTGTAAGAGTGTTGAGAAATGGAAGTTGTCATGGATTCCTCTAGGGTTTTTTTTTTTCTTTAATTGCCATTTTGAACACACAACTACTGTCAGTTTTTGTCAGTATCCAAATACATTTTCAGCAGTGTTTTTGTTTTCAGAAAACAACATTAAAAGAATTTAATAACAGGTAATGAAACCAGTAGAGAGAAATATGCATGTCATTGTAGGCGGTTTAGTATCTCTTTACTGTTGTTATTATTATAGCAGAACTGCTAAATTGAGGTCTAGCGTTTGTTCCAACCTCAGTCCCTCTTTCCTGACTTGTTCTGACATTTTCTACCACTGAAAGTGGTATAAGTCTATTCTTCCTTCCTCATAAGTATAGAGTCTGCCCTATACAGACTTGTCAGGCACTTCAGATAAGGTTAGAGCTGCCCCATAGGAACCTTGGGAAAATCTGGGTGCTTTCTTGATTGGGGGTGGGGGGGTCTGGAAATATTGATCAGTATGCTGTGATAGCTATAGATCCCCCCTCACCCTCCTTGTTTTGATATGAAAACTCTTCAAAATTATGCTATCATTTCAAAGTATCCTTAGGCATTGATTTATCTCAGGTATTCGTTGTAGTAGTGTAAAGCTAAAATAGAAAATTGGTTAGTTGGGCTTAATGGTGCATGTTTATAATCCTAGCCACTCAGGAGTCTGATGTGGAAAGATTTAAGTACAAAGCCCACCTGGTCAACTAAAAGTTGAGAACTTGTCTCAGAAAAAATAAATAAATAAAAGGGGAGTATAGCTTTATCTCAGAAGTAGAACACTTGCCTAGCATGTATGATACTTGAGGCTCAATCCCTTATACTGCCAAAAAAACTAATTGGTATCATGAGTGGGGCCATTAATGTAACACCACATGGTGATGTGGTTTAGAAGCCTTCAGAATTGATTTGCGAGAGGGATTTGGAAAATTTCAGAGAAACAGGCTAGAGAAAGTATAGAACTTAGAAAGGAAGTTCAATAGTCCATTATAGCAAGCGCTCAGAAGACTAGAATATTGCTAGGAATGTAAAGAGTTAACTTTCTACTGCTATGGGCACAGACAGACATAAGAACTCTACTGCAAATTAGACTATGAGCCATCTTCTTTACACTGTGATGAGAACTTGAGTTCATTTTGTCCATGCCCTGAGACAATGTGGGAATCTAAGTTTAAAGGAAATGGACTAATGGTTCTGCTGAAGATGTCAAGACAGTGAGTACTGCAGGCCCTGGGAAACAGTGACTACTTGATATTTGTGATAAGATTTGCAATGAGAGTTAAAACAACACGAGAACAGAGAGATTCCTCAAACTTGCACTTTGGCCAGAAACGAAATCTGTCTCAAGTTCCAATGGAGGACAATGTGGATGCTAACAAGACTGACACTGTTATAAAGAAGCCAGTTTGTACCAACCAGGATGATGAGAGCCATACCTTGAAGGCATTTTAGGAGTCAGCAAGGTCATACCCATTGCAGAGTCAAAGGTGTAAAAATGGTTATCTATTCCGTGAATTTCAGTGAAATTCCTCTGAGAAGAGAACCTTGGACAACAGGTTTGTTCAGAGTCACTTCTTGAATTATCCTTGGCATTGGTTTCCCCATATTCAGCTAACTGGGCACACTGAAATCACTTCTGTTGGAGTACATGCTTGCCATGTATGCCTTGCTTTGCTAGCTGGCTTCCTATTGTCCAAGCAAACCTGGTTTTGCAGCCATGCAAGATGTAAGAATCACCATGTCATGGAAGTGTTGTTGTTGTTTTCTCTTTGCTCTTTTCTCTTTGTGGAGCCCACCACCCAACTCATAACTCATAGGGATTCTTATTCTTTCTTATGAATGCCCAGTCTTAGCTTGGCTTGTTTCTTGCCAGCTTTTCTTTTCTCCTCTTTTCTTTCTTTCTTTCTTTCTTTCTTTCTTTCTTTCTTTTTTTTTTTGTTTTGTTTTGCTTTGTTTTTGTTTTTGTTTTTGTTTTTGTTTGAGACATGGTTTCTCTGTATAGTTTTGGTGCCTGTGCTGGATCTCACTCTGTAGACTAGGTTAGCCTCAAACTCACAGAGATCCACCTGGCTCTGCCTCCCAAGTGCTGGGATTAAAGGCGTGCGCCACCACCGCCCGGCTTGCCAGATTTTCTTAACTTAAATTATCCCATCTACCGTTTGCCTCTGGGATTTTACCTTTCTCTATTTCTGGATATATTTTCTTTCCTTCTTATTCCACATCTGGCTGTGGCTGTGTGGCTGGCCCTTTTTTTCTTGATCCTTGATCCTCTCCTCCCAGATCCCTCCTCTTATTTATCCTCTCTGCCTGCCAGCCCCACCTATCCTTTCTCGCCTTGCTATGGGCCGTTCAGCTCTTTATTAGAACAATCAGGTGTTTTAGACAGGCACTATAACATAGCTTCACAGTTAAACAAATGCAACATAAAAGAAAGCAACACATCTTTGCATCATGAAACAAATATTCCATGGCAGAAACAAATGTAACACATCTTAAAATAATGTTCTACAACATGGAAGCTTCTACAGAGATTTTTTTTTTAAGTCTGAGAGGCTAGACATTATATGATAGTGTTACACCAAAAGAGTTATAGATAGAGTCTCTACAAACAGACCCTAACAATGCTGGAGTTGAAGCTATGACTGGGCAACCAAACTACAGTGGAGCTATCCCAGGCAGTTAGAGATGTGAAATGTGGTATGCCTGCCAAGAGCCATGAATGTGTACTTTAGTCATCAAGGCTAGCAGACAGGACTTCCCAAGCCCCTGGGAGTCCACAATTGGTTCCCATGTGGCTAGGCTCCTGGATGCGGAGACTTAGAATTTATTGTTTGTCCTGCTGGATTTTAGCCTCACTTTGGTCTGATCCTTCCTATGCTCCTATTACTCCCATTTTGGATGGTTACACATTGCCATTCCATGACAAAAAAAAATTTGTACTGTTTTTATCTTTACAGGAGCTTACAACTAACAGTTTGCCTTGAGTATCAGAGCAGACTTCGAACTTGGACTCTTAAAAGAAGGCTTGAATTGTTTTGATTATTTGGATTCTTGTAGATGATTAAAAGCATTTTGGATAATGAGATAGATATAAGCCTTTACGAGACAGATATAGAAGTCTATGTGAAGTGTCCCAAAAAGGCCTATGTTTTAAAGGCTTAGTCATCAGCATTTGGTGCTGGTGTAAGAGAGTATTGTCTAGTGGAAAGAACCACCTTCCTTCTACTAGGAAGGAACTAGCAAACTTCCACTAGTATAGCCTAGTGGAAGGAATGTAGAGAATTTGTAATGAAAAGGATATTGGGAAACTGGACTTGTGTTCTCCCCCTCTCTCTCTCCTTCCCCTGCCCCTCAGGGTATGTGTGTGTGTTCTCTCTCTCTCTCTCTCCTTCACTCTCTTCTTTCCTCTTCCCTCTCTCTCCCTCTTTCTCTGCCAACTTCCTGGCCACCATGGAGTACACAGGTCCTCCTGTGATCCCATCATGGTGTACTGTGACACCACAGCTCCTAAGCTACAGAGTCAAGGGACCGTGGACCAAAAGTCTCTGAAACCGTGATCCAAATTAAACCCTTTTCCTTATTCATTGATTCATCTCTAGTATTTGTTACAGTATACAAAGCTGATGTACACAACTCATTCTGTTCATTGTCTAGTATTTTTCCTGAATTTTAATTTGCTCCACTTCTTAAAGTGCTGTGAACACTACAGGCATCTTTTCTTAACCAGGGTGTGTGTACTAGGTTCCCTGAACGTTATTCTAAAATTATGAGGAAACGGTCGTGAGCTATTGACTCCCTTCTGTCTAGTCTGGATTCTGAAGCAAGAGGCACCACCAGACTAAAGAGGATATAAGAGATCTCAAGGAGATACAACTCCACCTAGGCCTGCCAACTGGCTCATATCACAGCCAACCATATCCTTGAGCCAGCTTCCAAGTCAAATGAAGGTATTTTCAAGTGAAGTTACTATGGGATGGAAATGCTTCTGAGTATAGTAACCAAATGTGCAATAGACTGTCTTGAGTAGTAAAGGTGAGGACAGCAAATTCCACCCTTCAAGAGCACAGGAAACAGGACTGCATTCAAATTGCTAGAGCTCTGCCTAGAGCTCAGGTGGACCTCCCAGGTTGAACTCAGAGGGATTCATGCTCAAGGCCTATGTTTTCTCTTGGAAGACCTTCAACTACAGCTTGATGATGGTGCACACCTGAATAATGACCTAAAGGAGCAGGTGGCTGTGAATGAGCAGCAGAATGCTATTCTACAGTCTGAAGAAAAGGAACTGAGGTTCTTGCAAGAGTACACAGAGTATGGCCATAGTTTATCAGAATGAAAAAGAGCTCTTAGAAGCCATAGAAGAAATGATATTTTGCATATCCAGGTTGCATCCATAAGCTCTTTTCATTACTTGGGACAGTCAGTAGAAAGCAGTTCCTGGTTTGAGATTTGTCCCAGGTCATACAAGATGGCCATTACAAGTCTTGGGTTTAGCATGAGAAATGTGAAAAGAGCTAAGGATCAGCGGCTTTGTTCCCAAGTGTGGTAGACTCCCATAGCTGCTGTAACAGGATACCACTAACTGATGGCTTTAAACAAGAAGTTTATTCTCTCACAGTCATAGATACTAGATGTCTAAAATCAAGGTATCTGTCTTCAGGGCCATGCTCATTCTGAAACCTATAGAAAACTCCTTAATTGCATCTTCTTAGCTCCATGTGGCTTTTTGGCAATGACTTAGTATTCCTTGGCTTGTCAATTCAATATATCAGTCCCTGGTCTTTATATCACATTGTCAGTATATATTCACATCACCTTCCCTTTGTGAGTGTCTGCTTCTGTCTAGATTTTTTTTTATAGAAACACTGGTTATATTGAACAGGACATCCCTAATAAATCATTTGTTTATCTAGATCACCTCATTCAAGACAACATTTCCAAATAAGGTCACATTCTGAGAAACTGCAACTCAGATTTTCAATGTTTTTTTTTTCTTTTTGAGAAGATACAACTTGACCCACAACACTAAACCTTCTGTCAGAAAAATGAATTGTCAAGCATCCATTTACCAGTGAAGAGAGCAATGAATCTTGCCAAGACACTTGTTTCCCTAATACTGCCTGATTTAAAATTTGTCCTTCATCAAAGCTTGAAGATATCCAAATATTCTTACAAATAGGATAACTGTCAGCATTCTAACTTCCAGGGTAAGGCTATGTAAGTGACATAGAATGAAATTCATGTATCTGTTACTATTCTCCTGGCATTAGTAAGAGGTATAGTAGTTAAGACAAATCTATGCATTAAATGGGCCACGCACTGATGGATTTTAGGGTACCTTCCATAAGCGGGATAAGCAAGACTTACATGAAGACAAAATGTCTCCACTCTCCCCAAACAGTGAATACCTAGGCAACAAGTGTAGCACACAAGTCTGAGTGTATGTAGAATTAGGTAAATATACATTATCTTCACTTGAGTCATAAACGAAATGAAAGAAGTCAACTAGGCACAGAGAAGACTTGAATGAAACATGGGTTGGGGATTTGGGGTTTGAAAAGAAATTCACATACTACAGTACAGGATGGGTAGGCAGGCTCAGCAGAAATAATAAATGACTGAAAGTTCTGATGAAACTTGAGTGTTATTTGAAAATAATGGAATTCACAGAATAATTATATCTTTGAGTGATGTCACTAGATCAAGCTTTCAGAGAGTTTGGTCTAGTGACTTTTGTGAAGGCTGTATTAAAGCAACAGGAAACAGAGTAGTGTGCTCTAAGGTGTAGAGGAATAGCCATGTGGTCATTTTGGTAGACAAATGACTAGGAAGTACCAGGAACACTTAGTGGGCAGGGTACATAAGTCCTTGATGACCAAATAATTCCACATCACAAAGAATTTCCCTTTCTAGAATAACGGTGGCTCCCTCAGTTAGAAATATTGTTTAAAATAACACACGTTCCAGAAAAATGCCAGCTGCAAGATGTTGCAATTAGTTTCCGCCCAGTTTGACTTTTGTATCCATGGGCATCCATGGTACCATGGGGTATGGAGCACATAGGCTATGAGTTATGCAAAATCCCACCAGGCTAACTCACTTGAATAATTGTTTCCCCTTCAAGAAAGCTTTAAGTATAATGAGTTGCTACAGGCTAGGGGTGTGGTTCCGTGGTAGGGTGTGCAACTGATGTACAGAAGGCCCTGGGTTTCATCTCACTCAAATATCCAACAAATGAAACTCTAAAAACAAAAATACAATAAATACAATGAGTTGGATTCATGTAAAGTGGAAATGTGATTTTATTAACAGGTTCATCATCCACTGTTTGCACTACTTCGAGGGAATTAGTGACAGATCACTTTCCATGCATGTTGTAAACTGAGGATATACGAAACCCTCTGTGCTAGAGAAAGGAAAGAGATGAGAAAGAAGATCTATTAGAGAAAATCTAAAAACCAAGAAGAGGGGAGGGCACTGGAATGATGAGAAGCTATGGAGACCTGGTACGTGGGGCAGAATTTCCCAGGTGTTTAAGAGTCACTACTCAACAGTGCAAATCTGAGGCTCTCACCACAGCACCACCACCACCACCACCCCACCCCCTGCATCAGATGCTCTGCAGAAGGTCCAGGGACTCAGAAACTTCTCCAGTGCCTCTCCTGATCTCAAGGCACACTTTAAGCAGCACTAGTCAAGGTAACCATACTTCTCCCAAAGATCTCTTGCTTAGAGCCACAACCTAGCCAAACAGTTTTGACTAATGACAGGTGCATCCTTTTCAAACCTCAGCTGTGACACCACAGATAACCTTGTGCACAATACATCCTACCCTGCTTCCTCCTAAAAAAGAACTCATTAAGCTTGTGGAAATGTTACACATCACCTCCCTAGGAGAGTTTTAACGAGTACTATACAAACAAATCAGCATTTATTCGTGTGCCCTCCTTTACAATGAAAGAGCTTCTATGGAGTTATATGCAGTGAGCATCCACACAACACTCCAGGAAAATACACCTGCTTCACCCAGGACATACTGCTGGACAGGGCCTGCTTCTCCATAGGATGGAGGGAGGCACTCTTCGTGGTGCTGTGGTGGGTCAGACAATGCCTGTGAGCCTGGGCTACCTTCCTTCTCTGTTCAAGGCTTAATCTGCCCCGAGAAAGGCGATAACTGGAGGAAAAGTGAAAGGATGATGAGAAAGGACGAAATGAAAGGAGAAATGAAAAGTGGGAAGCCCATGCTTTCTACACACGCTCTTTGTGCTAAGGTTTCACACGCTCACAAAAGCCTCACTTCAAACACAGGGCAGATGCAGCAAAGGGGCCTTGGCCTCTGGTGCGACAATCAGGAAGAAACTGGGGCAGCATGGCTGCAGATCACAAAGGCCTCCCTTTAATGGTGTCCTAGGGGCAGGGGCTGAGCTTTATGTTATCTGTTTCCCACCACCTCCTCCTCCTCACTGCAGAGTAAGACAGGAGGGCAGGTGGGCAAAGAGGGGAATCTATTTTCTTCCTGCAGCAGCATGCTGGAATCTTCCAGGTGGCTGCAGGTGACTCCGACTTCTGCTCTAGGACACTTCTTTCTATCACATTGAAAAAGCAGAAAAACATTCCTCAATAAGTTAAAAACTAAACCTATGTCTGTGGTGAAGTTCACGTGGGACTTGCTTTCCCTTTGTGATTCAGGCTGATATCTCTTTTGTCTTGGACTCATAAGCGGGCAAAAATCTCTTCCATTGACATATGTTTGGGCAGCTAAGCAACCTGGAGCTGGAGATCTTGCCTAACTGCATATGGCTGACTATGATAAATTGCTCCTACCCAGAGCAGCTTGTCTGTGCATTGCTGGTCTCTGGTTGCCTAAGTGGAATGCTATCCTTCCTTAGAACACAGACCTCCTCAGCCAGGAGAAGAAACTGGAGGCTGATGTTGCCCAGATGCAAAAGGAAGCTGGAGAGATGTTGCAGAGGTGTCAAAAGGCAGAAGAAAAGGCCAGCAAGGAAGCCAGTGAGGTGAACCCATTGACTGCTCAGTCCTTCTGTCCGTAGTTCACTGGAATAATGGGAGCCTTAGGCATGACCCATCTGTAGCTGGGAAGGAGTCCATTGATTCCCCATATGGTCAGGAGAAGGTTAGCTGACCTGTTTTCAGCCTGAAAAATTAAGCCAATTAGCTCTTCCAACCTACCCTGACAATGAGAAGGAATGATTGAGCTGCTAAAAGCAAAATAATATGAAAGCAAAAGTCTAGATCTTGCTTTTGTTGAGTTTAGCTACTTCTACTTATGAATCAATGTAACTAATATCTAGAAACAGTTATGTGTTTTGTGGCAAATGCCTGTCTTCCTAGGGCCTTTCATGGTTTTATCATGACAATTTAGAATCCATGCTTCAGTCACATGTTATACTCTCTAAGCTACTGCATTAGTAGCAAAAGCAGGCTGGTAGAAATGGCTCTGGGTGCTGATGGACCTTCTATTAATTTTATAATGTAAAGCTTTAGATGGTGGTTGTCTTAGCTGCTTTTCCTATTGCTTTGATAGGGTACCCTGACAAAAGCAATTCAAGGCATAAATGAGTTTGTCTGGGCTCACAGTTTAGGGGTAGAGTCCACCAGGGCAGAGAAATAAAGGGGGCAGTAGCTTGAAGCAGTTAGACACATTGCTACCATAAGCAAGAGCAGAAAACAATTAATTAGTAAGCACACGCCATTTTCAGCTGGCTCTGTCTTTTTTTTATACAGTCCTGGATCCCTTGCCCAACAAAGTGGTGCCACCCATAGTGGGCAGATCTTATCATATCAATTAATATAATTAAAATAATGGCTCGCTGGCACACTCAAAGGCCAAGTAATCCTAGATCTGATCAAGTTGAAGATTAATACTGACTCACAGCAGCGGCCTTTTGACTAAGTGATACTAAACTCAGTCTCAGTGTACCCTTGTGGGACCATATCATCCTTCAACCACCCTCCGTGGGAAGATGCTGCAATTCTGTCAAAGAGCATAGCAAGTAGAAGATACCATTGAGAAAGAAAAAATCTGTTAGTGAAGACAATATGAAGGGGTCAAGTTTCGATGTAGAGGACCAAGAGTTGCAGGTGGTAAAGCTTTCTGAAGAAGTCCATAGCTTGGTTTTAGACTCTGCTCATCACTCCCCAGGAAATGCTTTCATGTAGTCCATCACATGTGTAGACACATGCAGTAGCTCAGACCCTGCTGTGGGAGGGGCAGCCATTGATCTGCTTGTTAAAGAGTGTGGGACTGTGGAGAGAGGACCTTCAATTAGATTTTATATTAGTCGTTTTGAAAGTCAAAGGAAGTGGAGAGCTTTAATCCGTGTTTGCTCAAGTTATTTGGCACATGGAGAATAAAACAGTCTTTGCTCTGAATCCCAGCCACCAGGTCACTAGCAAATCTAAGCTTCTCCTGGCATAGAAGAGTACACGTGCCACAACCAATTTTCATCTAGACACATACTTCTCTCTGATGGAAATGTGGTGTGGGAAAAGCCAAAGATGTTTACTGACCATGAGAAAGATAATCTACATAACATGAAAATTCACAAAGGGAAAAAAAGAGTAGAAAGGTTTAATCTTTCATCCTGTTTGGTAGATGTCTGAAGAAACACATACAAAAACACTGTGTGCTTGACCTTGCTGTGTGTTATATAACTTTCTTAATAATGTTGAAAGGTGTACAGCTACTTCCTCCCCTGCCCAGTTATCCAACCCTGCTGCTCTCCCTCTCCTGCAGCACACAGAACCCGGAGCTGCCTCTGCAATTCACTCTTCATCCCAACACTCTGCCTGCTAGACTCCAACTCAATTTCTGAAGATGGTTTGATCAGATAAATGGAGACGCTTGGGTTAAAGGAATGGTGCTCTAACATTAAATGCACTATGACGTTCATGGTACAGTTTCTTATTTGGGCCCTGGATTTTAAACCCAAGACATGGTGCATGCCAGGCAAATCCTCTACTACTGAGCAATATCCCCAGCATGATAGAGTTCTTAATGATTGCCATGAAGCACGGTGCTCTTGTCTACATATCCAAAGCTAAGAACAGACTTCACAGTTAACTTTGCTCCTGCAGAGTGCCGGGGCTGAGAACATCTGTTACTGCCAAATTCCTGGAGCCTAAATGTGTTTCCAGAAGTGAATCAGAATTATAGGAGTGAGGTGGGAAAATCATTTGTGGAGGCAGTGCTCAGCACCCACCATTCCCGTACATCACCTGACATCCACCCTTTTAATTCAATGATAAATGGTGTTCCGGGACTTTAATTCAATTAAAACCATTGCCTCAGTTATTCACCTTTCTTGCAACACAGGTTTTTGTATCATAATGTTTATATGGTCCTTCGTCTTTGATCTCTTTCCCTGCCACTCAGCTCCCATCTCTCCCATGGCTGCTGCTGTCTCTATTGCTTCATTGTTCACAGACTGAGGGGCAGCAGAGGTGAAAGGAAACATGGTGAGAAGACATGACAGAGACAGAAAGAACCATGGCACCTAGTCAGACGAAGAACCGAAGCTCTGCAGCAGAAAGTCAATTGGCTACTGGGCTAGCTTGGTCTCTTTCCTTCTTTTTTCAGTATCTGAAGAACCGAAGAAGAAGAAACAAGACAGCAAGCCCATTTGGAAAGGGGGAGAAAGAATATGGAGCAGACAGTTAAAGACTTACAGAAATGGCTGGATGAAGTAGCGTAGACTGCCATTCTGAGGAGCAAAGAGCGAATCCAGAAACTGGAATCCAGGCTAGCAGCTTAATTAGACTTGACAACCCCAATTCAAGGTCTTGGTGGCTGGGGATGGCAGACAACCCCCTTCTACTCCCATCACTTGTTCCTAGCTCTGTCAGAATTTTTCAGAGTCTGACCTCAATAATGCGTTCATTCTTGCTCAACATTGGGGCGTCAAATAGGACTTGAGTGAAATGTGCCTTTCTCTTATTACTAAGAGAAAACGCTTCTCTTCCCATTCACCACACCGTTCCCAGCCTCTTCCCAGGGAGGGCAGCCGACTCTGTCTAAGCTCACTCTTCCATTCTTGCTCCTGTGCCTCTTCTCCTATCATTCTGTCTGTAGAGAACGCCCATTTCCTGGAAACTGAAGACAGGAGAGAGAGACAAATGCGTGGTCCACAAGGACTCCATGCTGTACACCAGAGGCTAACAGAAATGATATTGACTTTGTCTTCAGGGAGCTTGTACATAGGAAGGCTTACCCTGAAAATAGATTTTTTTTTCCCCAACATAGCATTTTTACTGACTGTTTGGGAATTTCATCCAATGCACCCGGATCACACTTGCTTGAATCAGATTCTGTGACTACACACAGTATATGATAAATGTAACACACCATAGTGGAGGACATGGCCTGGTAAGACATGGCACAAGGGTTAGCTCAGGTCTCCCCTCCTCTTAGTAAGCCACTACTGCTATCATGGTGGCCTCGCCCTTCTGACCTCAGCCAATCTTAGGCCACACTTATAAATATTGTTAGCATATGATTTGGGGGATTACGTTTCCAACAAGAAGACTTTAGGGGTGTATGTTCAAACCATTAGTACACTTTAAAGAATTTTAGAAGTGAAGCTACATGACCTGTCAGTTTAGTAAAGCATCATTCTCTCTGAGGTGCTTAATCACTTTTATTAAAAAATACATACATTTATTTGTTTGTTTGTTTATTTATTTATTTATTTTACAGCTCGGCCACAGTTTCTCCTCTTTTCTCTCCTCCCAGTCCCTCCCCTCTACCTCCCCTTTGCCCCACCCACTTCCACTCCTCCATTTCTATTCAGAAGAGAGCAGGTCTCCCATGGATATCAACAAAGCATGGCATATCAAGTTGCAGCAAGACCAAGCACCTCCCCTTGTATTTAGGCTGGGCAAGGCAACCCAGTATGAGGAATAGGGTCCCAAAAGTCAAGAAAAGAGTCAGAGACAGTCCCTGCTCCCACTGTTAGGAGTCCCACAAAAAGACCAACTACACAACTGTCACATATATACAGAGTGCCTAGGTTGGTTCCATGCAGACTCCTTGGTTGTCAGTTCAGTCTCTGAGAGCCCCTGTGAGCCCAGGTTATTTGACTCTGTGAGTTTTCTTGTGGTGTCCTTGACCCTTCCGGCTTCTTCAATCCTTCCTCCCTCTCTTCAGGATTCCCCAAATTCTACCTAATGTTTGGCTGTGGGTCTGTATCTGTTTCTGTCAGTTGCTAGATGAAGGCTCTCTGATATCAGACAATTGGGCTAGGCACCAGTCTGGTCACAGGAGATGGCCAGTTCAGGCTACATATCTGCTATTGCTAACAGTCTTAGCTGGGGTCGTCCTTATAGATTCCTGAGAGTTTCCCTTGAGCTAGGTTTTTACCTGATCCCCAAATGACCCCTTTTCAGTAGTCTCTTTCAGTACTTCCTCCTCTGCCCCCTCCTTGTTACATCTGTAACAAGTCCTTTAAAGTAATACATGGAGACCTCAATTAGTGTGTCAACAAAGAGAACTACCTAGAAGGTAGATGTCCAAAACGGCTAGAAAATAGGGTTTTATGACTTATCCACAAGGAAGTTGCACATTGCTGACCTTACTGCCCAGTTACACCTTCCCTGGAGGAACCAAAGAGGATAGTTTCCCTTGAGTAGTTACAAGAGGGAGGGCGTCAGCCTGAAGAGGCCTACTCATGCCTCAGAGTGCCAGGCTTCAGTTCTAAAATGACTGCTTTAGTTAGGATTTCTGTTGTTGTGAAGAGACAGCATGACCACAGCAACTCTTTTTTTTTTTTTTTTTTTGGTTTTTTCGAGACAGGGTTTCTCTGTCTCTCTGTAGCTTTGCGCCTTTCCTGGAACTCACTTGGTAGCCCAGGCTGGCCTCGAACTCACAGAGATCCGCCTGCCTCTGCCTCCCGAGTGCTGGGATTAAAGGCGTGCGCCACCACCGCCCGGCGACCACAGCAACTCTTACAAAGGAAAACATTTAATTGGGGCTGGCTTACAGTTCCAGAGGTTTAGTCCATTATCATCATGGCAGGAGTGTGCAGGCTGACATGGTGCTGGAGAAGGAGCTGAGAGTTCTACATCTTGATCTGCAGGCAACAGAAGCAACTGTGCCCCACTGTTAGGGTCCAAGAAAATGCTGAAGGAAGACCCCAGACTCAAATAGTATGCAAGAGCAAGGAGCATTTATTTACCAGCATATGTGGGGGTCGTTCACCTGTACAAAATGGCAATGACCCTGAGAAGAGTGTGCAGACTCCTTTTGCACAGCTAGGGGAATTTCAGGAAGAGCTAGGTCATCTCAAACATAATTGGTTAAGCAAGCAGCAGTTACATTAGTATACTTTTAACTTGCTGAGGTTTTTGTCTTTGGACATACTTGAGTAAGTTTCAAGGGGGTTGTGGGAACTGTCCTGAGACATTGTGGAGGTGACAAGATGTTCCTTGTTCATGGTCTCCCTTGTCCCTGAATGTAAGGGTGTTTGTTTAATAGCCCTTTGTTTAAGAGACTGAAACTTAGACCCAGCTTGTAAAATGGAGGAAGTTTAGACCTCTCATCACATGGGGCATAGCTTGAGCCTATAAGACCTCCACAGTGACACACTTCCTCCAACAAGACTATACCTACTCCAACAAGGCCACACCTCCTAATAGTGCCACTCCCTATAGGCATTCAAATACGTGAGTCTCTGTGGGCCATACCTCTTCAAACCACCACATTCCAATCCCTGGCCTCTGTAGGCTTATAGTTATAATATAATTCAAAATGCATTTAGCCCAATTTCAAAAGTCCCCAGAGTCTATCACAGTCTCAGCAAAGTTTAAAAGCCCAAAGTTCAAAGTCTTTTCTGAAATTCATGCAATCTCTTAACTGTAATCACCTATAAAATCAAAACAAAAAAAATAGATTATGTCAGGCGGTGGTGGCACACGCCTTTAATCCCAGCACTCGGGAGACAGAGGCAGGCAGATCTCTGTGAGTTCGAGGCCAGCCTGGTCTACAGAGCGAGATCCAGGACAGGCTCCAAAACTACACAGAGAAACCCTGTCTCGAAAAACCAAAAAAAAAAAAAAAAGATTACATATTACCAACATATATGGCACATTATATATTATTATTATATATTACCATCCCAAAATGGAGGAAAGGGGGGATAGTGAGGAAATACTGGACCGAAGAAGGCTGAAAACCAGCTAGGCAAACTCCAAACTCTGTGTATCTGATGTCATAGCACTCTTCAGATCTCCAACTCCTTTCAGCTTTGTTGACTGCAGCACACTTCTTTCTCTTGGACTGGTTCCACTCCCTGTTAGCAGCTCTCCTCAGCAGGTATCCCACAGCTCTGGCATTTCTAACATCTTTGGGTCTCCAAGGCAATCCAGGCTTTAACTTTACAGCTTCACACAATGACCTCTCTAGGCCTCCATTCAGGGACACCCCTGACACGTGCCTGGCTGGCCTTAGTGGCTTTCCTTAGTCATGGAGGGAGATTGTACAGCCTTTTTTTCTTTCTGTCCTTGACTCTAAAGCCAGAACTGCATGGCTGTAGCTGCCATGTTCTGCTTGTTGCTGGGGCTGGAACATGGCTCCCTTATTCAATTCTGTCTTCACCATCCTTCTGTTTCTGAGGGCTTCCTTCACTGCCTAAGCTTGGCTGTCCTGAAACTGGAGCTGGAGACCAGGCTGGCCTCAAACTCAGAAACCTGCCTGTCTCTGCCTCTTGAGTGCTAGGATTAAAGGTGTGTACCACCACACTTGGCTCTAAGCTTTTCTTTAATTCCTTTGCTCAACTTGGAAGCTTAGCTAGGGATTCCCACTCCCTTTATTCTATTTATTTAATCCATTTATCTCCTTGAACACAGGACTTAGCTCCATTCTACTTCCTATGCCCCCTTTCTCCCTCAATATGCACATTTTGTATTTTTACTTGCTTAGCTTTCTCCTTTTCATTATAAATCTTCATTAGAGTTAACACTAATAATCACGTGACAGAGTCTGTACTAGGCTGTTTTGAAATTTTCTCTGCCAATGGAATTAATCCAAAACTCCTCACTTTAGCCTCAGGCAGACTTTTCAAGCAAGAACAAAAAGCAGCCACATTCTTCACCAAAATATCACAAGACCAGTCTCTAGGCAACACACTAACATTCTTCTCCTCTAAAACTTCTTGATCCAAGCACTCACAGTTCAAATCACACTCAGCACCACTGTCTTCCATGTTCCTACTAGGATGGCCCATTAAGCCCCATTTAAAGCAGTCAACTGTTTTTCTAATCCACAGTCCCAAAGTCCATGTACCTCCAAACAAAAATCATGGCCAGTTCTATCACCAGTCCCTGGCACCAATTTTTGTCTCGGTTAGGATTTCTATTGCTGTGAAGAGACACTATGACCACAGCAACTCTTATAAAGGAAAACGTTCAATTGAGGCTGCCTTACAGTTTCAGAGGTCTAGTCCATTATTGTCATGGTCAGAAGCAAGGCAGCATGCAGGCAGACATGGTGCTGGAGATGTAACTGAGAGTTCTACATCTTTATCTGCAGGTAACAAGAAGTAAACTGTCCTACACTGGCCATAGCTTGAGCATATAGGAGACCTCAAAGCCTGCTCCCACAGTGCCACACTTCCTCCAACAAGGCCACACCTCCTAATAGTGCCACTGCCTATAGGCATTCAAACACATGAGTCTATGGGAGCCATACCTATTCAAATAACCACAATGAGGACCAGGGAAGCCTCATGGAGAGGTGACATTTGAGTCAAGCAGAACAAAGGGAGTCATGCCTGGATGTCTGGTACAATGGCTCCCAGAAGAGACAGCAGGCCACAGCCTCTCGCACAGAGGCTCTTTCTCTTTTCTTAACTTACTTTCTCCCTAGCAGTTGACATTATCCAACATATTCTATACTTCCCTTTATTTGGTTTGTTTCCCCCCACTTGAAAGTATGTTTATTCAGGGGAGGGATTTGTGTCTGTTTTATTCATTGTTCCATCCTTAGCACTGGAATGTGGTGCACAGGAAGTAAATTATTGGGTAGATATTATATTCATTGTGCTTGTATGACTCTATGAGGCCACAAGAAGTTTCCAGCTGTACCTTTCTTACAAAGCAGAGCTGTAGGTCTGCATGTGCCATGTGTCTAATAGAGATTCAGGATCTGATTCAAACACTATGAACTGAACATGGGGGTGGGGGAGCTTATCAGGTCATGTGGAATGTGGTCTCAATGTGGCTGCATGCAGCTTGCTGTCTGAACTTAGAGATACCCATGCAGACCAGACATGCATGTGGGTGTGGTTTTGCAATATTGTAGTTTAAGAAGGACAGCTTGGGGTTGGGGATTTAGCTCAGTGGTAGAGCGCTTGCCTAGCAAGCCCAAGGCCCTGGGTTCGGTCCTCAGCTCTGAAGAAAAAAAAAAAAAAGAAGGACAGCTTACTTCCTTGGTTTGAATTAACCTCTCACATTCCCTTGAGTCTTAACAGTCCATTTTATGAACTCACATAGTTCAACTGACTCTCTTCTGGTGAGGGAGTTCTCCCACAGAGATTGCCCTGGTTAGACCCTAACAGAAAGAGAATGATATACCCTTTCCTAGTCTATTTCATTCTTTGGGTAGATTTTCCAGTTGGCAAATGTATGGCAGCCTTGTTACCAGTGTGCAGCCTGAGGTCATGGTTTGTTAACAGACGTGAAACCTGCAGAGCAGCCTGGACTCTCAGTTCCAGTACTATGCAGAGGTCCAGAGGGAAGCCTGAAGGGTGAAGCCCGGCATGAAAATGCTGATCTGTCATCTACTCCAGGAAGCCATTCTCTGTGGTGTGGCTGGACACCATCTGTAGCAGTGAACTCCTTCCAGCCTAAAATGGTGTCTTGGAGATCCTGTAGGTCCCTCTGACCCTTTAACCTCCCTGAGAAGCAGGCACAGGCTCTGCATGCTTGAGCTCCTATACTTGCTGTTTGGCTCCATCCTTCCCCAGAGCTTGCAGAGAACAAAATGAGAGCCAGCAAGTTGCAATAAGAATTGGAAAGCTATTTATACCATCCTTATTTTTTCACACATAGTGTTTGCAGCACTTTCAGAAAGATGCCTTCCTGTGAGAGGCTGAGTGAGAACAATGTGTAAATGAAGTGACTAGGAGAGGCTCAGAGTGGCTAGGCCACCAACAGACTGCACAGGATGCTGACTAATTAGACTGGGGACATTTTGACTCTTGTTTTCTGGTTCCACACACACTCCGGGCCACTGAGGATTCTGTTCCTGGTAACAGATAGGAATAGAAAATATGAAAGAGAGGTATCTCTATGGCCATCTAGATGTAGCCGGTATACCAGACTTAGTCTTAAGTAAACAGTCAGAAAAAAGATGAGCAGAAATAAGTCATCAATGTACCCCTAAAGAAATGACATGATCATTCATGTACATTTTGACATTACGCCTCCCACCCTTTTCTTTGTAATGGAGTTCCTGATAAAAGAGGGACTCTCTTGTCCCCATGCTCATGCCTAGTAGCCCTATTGCACACAGTAGGTGCACACATTGCAGTGTTGGGCGCAGAGGCCAGGTGTCACTGCCTAGTCCTCTCACATCACTTATCCAGAAGAAAAGGGACAGTTGTGCAGGTACACACTGTTATATGTCCCTTGACAGTACAGGGGCAGGATGTGTGGGCCCTGATTCTGGTTCTTGAGACTGAGTTGTTAGAGATGTCAAAACCCCTTCCCCATGCAGCAGGAGGCATGGTGTTGATAAGCAAGTAGAACACTTCAAAAGCATCATCTTGGGCTAATTAAGATGAAATGAACTACTTGCATGGCTTTTATTACCAGATAAGTGGTTCTTTTTTCTAAGATGAGTCTGTCTGACACTTACTTAGAGCATATGGGGCCTATCAAAGCCATCGAGGAGTGAGCCCACGATATGTGTAGCTAAGTAAGTAAACAGCCAGAGAAAATGAAAGCTTGCTACTCTATCTTCTGGAGGGTGAGGAAGCCACCATGCTGATGGAGTGAACTGATGCTTGCTAATAGTGCCTGGGTTTTTCTTTTATTTTCTCATTGATTATTCTTATTGTTTTCTGCTTTAAACACATTCATTATGAAGAAAAAGAAAGCAACAAAGCTATAATTTGGGAGGAGAGGGCATTGTCCCAAAGAATGCATTATTTTCCTACTACGCCTCGTCTGTTTCTTCATTGTGTAACTTTGGTGTTTATAATGTTCTGTGTGGAAGGTGCATTTCTTAATTACATACAAGAGTCTGCATAATGCTTAGAGTATAGCCATTCAACTTGAAATGATTTTCTACCATCAAGACAGAAACTACTTATTGAGTGCCTACCTGTATAAGGTATTAGGCTAGACCTTGTCATTTGAAAGCTATAATTCATGGGCATCCATATCTCTTCTTTGGTACACGTTTAGTTTAATTTTGTTTCTTAGACAGGATTTTGCCACGTAGTCTAGACTGGTCTCAAACTCACTGTGATAGCCCAGGCTAGCCTCAGATATGTACTTCTCCTGTGTTTTAGTCACTTTTGTAACACGGAGATGAAAATTCCTGACAGTGGCCAGGATGCAGCTCAGTTCATGGTGGCAAAAGCTTACACAGCATCTTGTTCACAAGGTAAGAGAGAAGAATCAGAGAAAACATGGCGAAACATAAGAGTAGGCAGAACCTTCAGGGTCCCACCCCTAGTGACAACCATCCAGCCAGACTCCGTGAAACGATCCACAGCCTTCAAAACAGTGTACAAGCTGGACCTGAGCATTTAAAAATATGGGTTGGTGGGGACCACTCCAGATCCAAATCGTATTATCTTGCCTCATAATATAACTCTTTGAGTGCTGTGGTTATTGATCTGCATCCTCATAGTTGGGTCATATTTCTTGATATTTGCAACCGTTTTTAGAACTGTTCAATGTCAGTGCTCCATCAGTTCAGTCTAGCCCTTTCTAACATCCAAATGCCCCTTGGATTTTAAGGCAGGGTGTTTTGTGACAACCATTCACAGGTATCCCTTGGGGAAAAAAATCCCAGCTTAAGAGGAACACAAAGATGGGTTTCTTTTCTTAGTGACATTCTCCATTAAGAGTCTGTGGTCATACCCTGTAAAGGGGACCAAGTGGGACCTCACTTCACAGTAGTTCTAGGACTTCTCCACATTGACACATCTCTCCTTCTTTATGTATTTCTCCAGCTTGGAAATTTGTCTTTCTTTGTTTCTCTGAGGCCAAGAAAAACTGCTATAAAGCAACAAAAGATTAGCAACTTGTACATGTCCTGAAGGAGATGGCAGTTCTGTGAGTCCGCTCTCCTGTGTCCACTCTTCTGTGTGTCCACTCTCCTGCGTGTCCACTCTCCTGTGTGTCTACTCTCCTGCGTGTCCACTCTCCTCTCCTGTGTGTCCTGTGCTGCTCTTCAGCTGTGGCTGCTGCTTCGAGAAGAACACAAACATGGCTTTCCTGTTGAGTCATAAACATGGGTCCACAAGCTATTTACATTTTACAAATATATTCCAAATCATACTACCTTCATATTTAGGTAGAGAGAAACAAATATGGGTTAACTCACTGTACTGAGTAAGCTCTCCAGTAAGGAGATGCCAGGATGACTTAGTAGTACATGAGATTTATTGAGAGTCCAGTTAGATTGCTTAGTAGGTAAAATGAATGTTGTACAAGCACAGAGACCCAAGTTTGAATCCCTAGGGCCCAAGCAAAAGGCAGCCCAGACTCTTGCTCCTATAAGCCCAGTTCCGGAAGACAGAGACAGGCTGATCTCGGGCACTCATTGGCCAAGCAATCTAGCTGAAATGGTGAACTTCAATTTCAATGAGAGACCTTGTTCAAAAGACAGTACAAAAGCAGAGAACATAGCTCAAGGGGTAAAGGTGCTTGCCACATGTGCCCGGAGACCAGACTTCCATCCCTGGAATTCACATAAAAGTGGAAGGAGAGAATTTCCTTCACAAAGGAAATCCTCTGACAACCATACGCATGCTATGATACACCTATGATACATGTGCCCACATATGCAGATATCACATGCATGCATCTACACACAGTACTTTAAAGTTTTTTTTAAAAAGATATGGAGAAGCAACTAAAGAAGATACCCTGACATCAACATCAACATCCAGTCTCCACATATGCCTACTTGGGCAGGGAAACATCCATACATAGGATTACACACACATGAAAAGCACACACACATACACACACACAGGGAGGGAGGGAGGGAGGAGGGGGGAAGAGAGAAAGAGAGAGAGAGAGAGAGAGAGAGAGAGAGAGAGAGAGAGAGAGAGAGAGAACTTTTAAGGTAACATCCATGAAAGTAAAGTGCAAACAGAAATGATGCAGAGAGATCCTGAGGCTCCAGCGTAGGGCTGACCCAGAACAAAGAAAGTGTGAAAAGAGGGATTGGGTGGAAAGATTCACACACTGGAGAGATGCTCTGAGCTAGTCTCCAGCACAAAGGGTACTGAGAAAGAGCCCCCTGCTGAGCGGAGTGGGTATGAACTACCCTAGTACTTCTGCATGCCCAGTTACTGCCGAGAGGCAGTCTGAGAACTATGTGGCCTCATTGCCAATGCCGTGGCAGGTCTCAAAGGCACGGCAGGTGGAAGCTGTCAGGTAACTGCACTTGTCACAGCTAAACGGCAAGTTCTTTTCTGGAAGGGACACATAGCACACAACTGTGGGTATCACAGTTGTGTCATACCTCAGATTAAGATGTGACCCTAACATCAATGGCTTTGCCTTCCCAAGTGAGAGGAGCATCATTAATATCAGCAGCCCTGGTAAACTATGATTAGAAATTAATCCTGTATTGACATTAGAGCTTCTTATAAATACACAATTATGAATTTTCAAATTGCATAAGCCAGAGAGGTAGAGGGATAGGCAATAAAAGCAAATAATTATTCAAAACATAGCCCTGCCTCCTGCTCCCTAGGTTAACTCATATGTCTACTCATGACTCAGTAACTTTAAAATTAATACTTAATTGTTTACCATCAGAATAAACTTTAAGGTGGAATGGGTTTCTGGGTGGTAGAAATAACTTGGCCAAACCTACAGAGGAGAGATATGTGGATAAATATAGGGCTATGAGCCTGGTTCAGTGGGAAGGTTTGCAGAGGGGTGTGGTAGAAAGAGAGCCAGGGATCAAAGAGGAAGATGCAAAATGGAGTTCTTTAATAGTGTCTTAAATGTCCATTAAGCAGAAAGGCTTGCTTACTGATTCAGTGCTATAGGGAGACACTGAGACCTTTTAAAATGAAGGGCCTAATGGAAGAAGTCTGGTTATGGTGAGCGAGTGGTTGAAAGGAACATTGGGACTGGAAGACTTCTGTTTGTTTCCCAGATGCCAGGGACAAGAGGGTTCCTCTGCCACTTTCTCTCTTAAAGGGCTAGCGGAACCCTGTGTCTCTACCCTCTCTTCCTCTCCTAGATGCAATAGGGTGAGCAGTTTCTCCCCAGTTCACTCTCACTGTGACGCTCTTGCCTAACACATGCCTGAAAGCAACCGGGCTGATTGATTAAGTCAGAAAATTCCTGAAACTGTGAGAAGAAAATCAATCAAGCAATCAATAAATCCATATATAACACAGACCTTTCTTCTTTTAATCTGATGATCTCGGATATTTTGTTACGTGCTAACAAACCTTGCTGACACAGAAAACAAGCCCCAAGAAACTGGGTCGTGACTGACTCTGTCCAGTGATGTGATACGGAAACCTTTAGAACTGGTTTGCGGAGGAGGGTCATACAGTTTTGGAGAAGCAGAATAAGCAAGCTTAGAATGCTTCTGTTCAGGGACGAGTCCCTTGAGGACTCAGGAGACCAGCATGCTGATATGAATTCAAAAAATAAGGGTTTTGCTTCAAAGATTTCAGATAAAGTAAGGACTCGTTTGGAAACCGAACTAGAGACCATCCTTGTCATATTCTGGCCAACAGTTCACATGACATGTCTCACTGTGATAAATATTCCAGATGCATTTTTCATCCCTACCCTGCCTTTATGGGAAGCTAAGCTTTGAAGGTGACAAGTTAATCCGGCAATGGAAATTCCAAGACATTGAGGCATTCAGGCAGTGGCAGGAGTACTATTGGCCACTTTAGCCATGTTTATCATGAGAAATGGGAGCAAAGCAGAGTGGAGATATCTGAACAACACCGTCTGGCACAAAAGGAAGTGGGTTCAAAGGTGCTGACAGGGGTAGAGTTGTTAAGGAGATCAATGCTGTTAAAAGGGAGCCAAGCGCTTTGCACCCCGATGACAAGAAGGATTCTCCAAGAGCATCTGAGGACCTGACAAGCTCTTGCTCATCATGAGGTCAAAGGTGTGGCCATATAAACTTGCTTCTAGACTCTCCTTTGAAAGGTGAGTCTTTGGGCCTCAGCTAGCACCGAGATGATGATGATGATGATGATGATGATGATGATGATGATGATGATGAAGTAGTTTCCTTGGATTACTTTCCCCTGGAATATGGACATCAGAACACTCAGAAGCGACTACAGTCATGCTCATGGTCAAGTGTGCCCTGGTAAAGCTCACCCTGGTGACAGGCCTGGGTGCCATCCACGTAATACTGCTTTTGCAACATGCTTAATGTCAAAGATATGGAGTCATGAAGGCTTCCACTTAGATTTCAAGTTAAGTTTAGAAAGGCAACAGTAAAGGGTGAAATCAGAGTAGCTGATAGAAGTTGCTGATAGCATGATGCACGCAGCAGTGAGAACTGAAGCCTTGACATGTACATATATATATATATGTGTTTGTGTCTGATAATATTACTGGAGGGATACTGGGAACCTGGTCCTTCCTGAATTCCTTTCTCTCAAGCTCTGTTGGTCCTTTGCTCATGCATATGTGCTCTCCTTTCTTGACTGCCATGAGATGAGACACTTCTATCGCATGCTCCCACCATGATGTACGCTTCACTTCAGGACCAAAAAGAACTGGTCAATGAATCATGGATTGCAATCTCTAGAGCTGTGACTCAATATAAACCGGTCACCCTTTAGGATTGTCTCATGTATTTTGAGCCAGTAACACAAGTTTACCAGCAGGTGGAGCCAGTAACAACATGTGAACATCAGGGGGTAGATCTGAAATCAGTTTCTCAAGTTGCAGTGAATTGGGATATTTTCTCTATTTGGGGAGTTAAATAGCTTGGAATTGGAATGACCGAAATGACAACGGCACATAAAAGGGGGAGGAGTGAGTGGCCCTATCTTCTTGCATGCCATGTCTCTCCTTTCTCAAAATAACATGGGCTCCACAGAGCACAGTTGAGAAAACCTGGCCCACCAGACTCCCGTCCTCCAGCCCAAGTTTGAACTATAATTAAAGCAGTGAGAACAGATGCACCAAAGTCCACAGAACCTACAGAACTGTCCTCAGCCTCTGCTAATGTTCACACAAGGATTCCAGAAAATACACATTTTCTATAGCTCATTGCTTGAAGCTGAGACTCAGTTAAAAAATCCAAGTGGTGGGTTCTGAGAGGATGTTTGGCTTCTTCTTTTGGGCATGTGCCTTTTGTAATGACTTTCTAATGGATTTTGCCTCTACTGAGAAAATTTAGGCTAGGATAACTTGGTTGGGATGGAAGATAGAAGATCACATTGAACCTTAGGGCTTTTGACTTCCAGCTGGTAGGTGACTGTTATGGACAAACAAAATGACCCTGTTGCTACTCAAAACTACAGTTAATAATTTTTCAAAATTTTGAGCAAGTAGAGTTAAGTATTATAAATCATAACTTTGAGATGAAGTGTGATTTATTTCCAATCCTCACAAAGCTATACCCAGTATAGAACACAGTATCCTTCAGACGACCCTCACATGCTTATCTCTGTATTTCAGGCAGAGGCAGACAAGGAACATAGGAGCAGAATTCAGACTCTGATGGTCGAAGTTCAGCCGAAAACATAAAGTCACAGCAGCAACCCAAGGCAGCAGAAACTTCCAGAGGCAGATGCAATGTCATGGATTTCCCAGCTGTTGGTGTTGGCTGATACCCTGAGCTAGGCAAGCAGCTTGGCAGAAGGGACCAGGTTGGCATCATGTCTGCCCGTTCTCTGATTTTGCTCAAATCAGAACTATGGCTCATAATTA